>JAODLL010052619.1:0-13981 GCA_026546735.1 Forbesichthys agassizii
TATATATACACAAACACATTAAAACACACACACGGCCTACAAGGGAACAGTCTACATAGCCTACATGCACACAACTGTGCCTCATCCATCTCACGCACGCACCAGAGACTCCATTGCGTTGTATGGAATGTGTTGTCCATGTAGTGCCTTTTTTTTTTTACCGTCTTGCAGCATCTTCAATGGTCTCTCCAGTTTGCACTTTCCCCCCAAAGCCATTCCATTTTCCTGCTCCGAATCCTCTCTTCTTCATGCCAAGCAATATTCGCCCAGGCTGCACCACCAGAACCAAGGTTAACAGCTTCGAGGTTAACATTTCACTTGTCAACGTAAATATTACATACTACATACATGTATTGTACATCACTGTGAAATATAGCCAAGTCAAATGGTTGTAACTAGAGAGACAGTATTCAGTTCACTGGCAACAACGTTCGACTGATAAATAGCTAGCTGATGTACTGTAAACCAAGACTAGGCAGTGGCGGGAAAAGTTCTTATGCACTTGCGTAAATCCACGTAAGGAGCATCTTGAATGTGTTACATTAAAATATGGTCGACATGGAACAGGGTTTGTTGTTGTAGATTTTATTTCGGTTGAATGATACAAGTATAAAGTATAATGTAGTTCCCCACCACAATAAACGGTCTATTGTTTCGTTAATTTGTTACGTAGTCGTACCATTGGATAAACCACAAAAGAAATGCCCTACAAATCACAAACCGTACAATTTTTGTTAATGAGCGAAGTATACAATATTGTTAAGTTAATGAATGTATTATATTTAGCAAAAAAAAAAAAAGTCATTTTGTGACGTGCCAGTGCGGCGGGTCCATTTTCGACCAATCACAAGTTGTTTCTTCGCGCAAGCGCAGTTTGCCAAGGGCAGTATGAGACGACATGCTAGCTTACTCAATACAAGTATGCATTATTTCCTTTCTTTTGTGATACCTAAAAGAGCTTTAAATACTTCAGCATGTTTAATGAAAAAACATCCACATAATCTCAATGGCAAAACTCACACGGAACAGCGATGGCTGGTGCGGCAGCTCAACGACCCGTTTGTAAAGGCATCTCATGCTCAACATTTTCGGTGTAGAAGTGCGTTTAAGCTTTTGGAGATAGATGACAAATACGGGATTTTAAAACCAGGATACAGCGTTGTAGATTGCGGTGCAGCACCAGGCGCGTGGAGTCAAGTATCTGTCAAGAGGGTCAATTCAGCTGGGACGAGTGAGTGACCATTTTAGATTTGATAGCCTACGTTGAATGATGATGAAAACATATTCGATCAACCAATCCATAAATATGTCCAAAAATATAGCATGACTAATTCATTTTAATTAAACCTAGGTCCTGAGCTTCCCCAGGGTACTGTCATTGGAATAGACCTCCTCAACATTGCACCTCTGGATGGAGCTTGTTTCCTGCCAAGTCATGATATTACAGACCCTATTACACATTCCAAGCTAGTGGATCTTCTCCCTAATGGACAAGCCCATGTTATCTTGAGTGACATGGCACCCAATGTCAGTGGTTTCAAAGAAATGGACCATGAGAGACTGATCTTCACATGTTTGACTTTGATAGACTTGGCTGAGAAGATTCTGCAACCAGGGGGCTCTTTGGTTTGTAAATATTTGGATGGGATTTATGCTCATAAACTTAAGGAAAAGCTATCCAATGTATTTAGCACAGTCAGAATTATAAAGCCAAAAGCAAGCAGGAAGGAATCTGCAGAGATGTATTTCTTTGCTAGGATGTATCAGAAGTGAATATAGAGTGATTATTTTTATTTTGTTTGTATTCCAGACATTATGTATTGTTTCAACCTAAACAAATCCTGTAAATATAGTTTGTTTATTTGAGTAATAGCTTACCTGTTAGTGAATTCATACATGCCAGTAGATGGCACTCTTACGGCACTATGAGGACTGCTTTGAGTTTGCAAGCAGATTCTCTGTTCTGTTTTTAATACAACAAATTAATGAATACCATGGAAAGCCTGCAATGTGAACCGCCATCTCTTCTTTCAAAACAATCTTGTCTCGAATATTTTTTAGCTGGCACTGAATGTTCTTCATATAGTCAATAGGGTATATTTTCTGTAATCAGAAATTTGCCAATGCAGTTTATTCTAATGTTTTCCTTTTGTAAACATTAAATATAACACTTCTCTAGTTAAAGCCTAAGGACTTGATATTGCAGTAAATTTTCCCTCCCTGATTCTAGCACTGGAATGCTATAAGGAGTTATGTAACTGTATGATGCTGCAAAAATGGGAGAAAAACAAGTGTTTTATCAGATATGAAAACCACATGTTGCTCTTTTGTGAAATATATATTCCATACATAGGTTGTGTACAATGATTGTTTAGAAAAAAATGTTGAGGACATGATACTTTTGACTTAGTATAGCTGTGAGAAGATCTACCATTTTCAAAATTAATGCATTTAGGCCTTTATCTTTAGTAAAATGTATATAATAATGCTGGTTGCCAACCTATGGGCATTGCAGATTATAATGCAGTGCCTAAGGATGATTTTAATGAACTTTTTGGACTTAAAAGCATGGGTGTATGTATAAATATATATATGTATATGTATAAATATATATGTATGTATATGTATAAATATATATGTATGTATATATATATGTATGTGTATATGTATAAATATATATGTATGTGTATATATATGTGTATATATATGTGTATATATATGTATATGTGTATATATATGTATATGTGTATATATATATATATATATGTATATGTATATATATATATATATGTATATATATATATATGTATATCTATGTATATGTATATACGTATATGTATATATGTATATGTATATATATGTATGTATGTATGTATGTATGCATTCCTAAAGAAACCGTATAACTGCCCAAATATTAATACAATTGGAATAAAATAAGACCTATATTTAATTAGGACATGAAATTATAACCTAGTTATGACTAAATGTGCATGTATTTATGGCATCAGTAAGAAAGACATTTTACATGAGCTCGTTTCTTGACCTGTCAAACGTATAAGAAGTTTCATGTTATTCACATTCACAAAACATTTATAACCCTACTAAAACTAATCTTATGGAGAAACAAATAATTGCAGGGGCCACATAGCCATATCTTTGCATGTTAATAAACCTGTTGAATGGCCGATGACCAATTTTACTTCTCATTACATTTTAATCGTTTAGCTTTTTAGTAATTATTCCCCACCCCAATTACATTTGTCTGACATTCTGTGATGATGGATTCATTTAACCATATCCATTGATCTTCTATATCCAGCAGCTGTTTTGAATGTACATTTTAATGAAAAGCTCTGGTGTTTCTGAAACTTTTTTTAGCCTCTTGTACATTTTTACAAGAAGGCTATTATAGTAAGAATATCGTTATTTTGGAGTTTGTGTAAATTTCTCATTCCATGTTGATTGTACATGTTCTGATAACCTTGTGCCATGCATACGTCCTGGATGCAGACAGACAGTCTAACATCAGATTATATTTACAGTGGTCAGCCTGTGAGCTATCTCACTGTAGCAGAGGTTTAAATATTCTGTCAGATCATGTATGGATTATCTGTGTTTGGGATTGAGGATGCATAAACAATGCTTATACAGATATTGCCTAACAGTGACATGAGAGTTTGACTATTTAAAAACACATAAGAGAATGTGATTTCTGAAGAGAGTTTTTCAATTTATAGGAATGGGTTCTAATCTGTAAAAACAGTATATCTCATTGCACAATCAGACTTTCGTGTAGTTTATTTGCTCCTGTGCCCCCAGACCTGCAGATTTCAAACATGAAATGTATTTCAAAGGCCAAACTCAGAATACATTTGCATACAATTTGATTACCAGAATGCATGATGATGATAGGTGCAACTATTGTAACTGATACCATTTACCACTTTCAGCTTGTAACAATGTCCTGATATGCAGGTAGACATGATGGCTCTTGCAAAGACTGCTATAAACAACTGGTTGTAGGGCTTTTCCAAGGAGGTGAAATTGTCAAATACGACACAATACAATTAAACATTCACCTGCATACATTAGAGCAAGTTGCCAAGCTACAGGAACAATTTCCATTGGATCTTGCAAAGTGCAGTTTCTCAGACAGTCTCCCTTGATACAGACATTATAATACAAAAGGACCTGGTCACTCAATTATTCTCCAGCCTCATTTAGTTAAGCTGCAAACCTACAATGCAATACAAGACGTAAACCACAAGTTACTTTAACATGACTTTATTAACACTAATCAGCCATTGCCAACATCAAATATAATAAATCATGTTTGAGTAAATTATTGTACAAACCAAAAGACATGCAGAACCACTTTAAATTTACACTACAGCAATTTGATTATGCAAACTCGAGGACACTACCAGAAGGGATGCTCGTGTTGGTCCACAAATCAGGTAAGGAAACATGGGTTTGATAAAAGCTTAATTTCACTTAAATAACTTTTGCAATAATCAATGTTTCTATTTTTTGGCCATTAAAAAGACACACAAAAAAGTTATTTAGGCCTATATATAATTTAGTATATTCTTTAAACCCAGTATTGTGAGAGTATGCAATAAAAATTTTTGAGAGCAGTATGCTAATATCTGGAACATCGCCCGCAGACCTAATGTTAGACAATCAACTCTCCCAGATATGGAAATGTCCCACATTTCTTAATTAAGTAAAAGAAGACAGGAAAATAACTTAACCGCTTGAGTGCATACAGTTTTGTATGTACATAGAGAATATTGTTTTCTTCAACAGTAAGAGAATATCAAGGGGACATATTTTACTGCAATAGGCTGCTGGCCAAGACCATTCAACTATATATTCACAAATACTTCAGTTTTAGTTAGAAACGGCATAAGATGTTTAATCTAATTAATATGCAATATCCAAATGCACCCTCATGGAGATTTTGGAAGGCTGAATTACACTGAAAGTAACAGTTACAAAATACTCTGGTACATATAGATTATTACTCATTTCAAATAAACAGATGTTAAATTAAGAAGGAAAGGAAATGTGGACAGTGGACCCCTAACCCTATCCTCAAATATGATGTGAATACATGTCATATTGGATGGATAAAACATGGACAAGAATGAGGTTGAAGCATTATTACTAGCCCAACTACACCTTATACTATCACCATATTTAACTAACTAGCGAATGAGGTAGTCTAATAACCTGCGAATAGACCGTCCTTTTAACTTTCTCATAATAGCAGAAGTAGAGCTGTAACATGATATAGGTCTTTATTAGATCTTGGTTTTCATAACAATTGTATTCACTTTTCACGAAGCAGCTGTGTAGACTACAGTATATATTTTGGGGTTCTAGGCTCAATCTGGCGGCTGGTGATTACATAAATCAGAAGTTACATCTGGGATCTAATATTGTGTACGGGACAGATGGTAAGGGCTAATTGTATGCCATCTCATCATGTGTTGGTGACAGTATAGTGTAACTCAACAAAATAACCAATATTGTTTACCAACAGAATAACCACTAATAGCCACATAGTTAACACTAAAATAAATATTTAGAATACTAAACTATTTCCATATTATTAGCATAACATTTACATATTTCAGGTATGCTACAACTTCATTACCTTTATGCTACTGTGTTGCCAATTAATTGCAATGAATTACCCAAGTTTATCAAATCCAAGCATTGACATAAAACTAATCCACTTAGAGTCTCAAGTAATGACTTGAAGCTCCCTAGATTACTTCAGGAGCCAAAGTGGAGGCCAGGGACTATTTCAGAGTACACATACTCATTAATCTTTCTAAAAATGCTGAAGGCAGAATTTGACACCAGGCTGCGGCATGTGCCCCAAGGGTCTGCAGTGTGTGGAGAGCTGCTTGTACAATCACAGTCGTATGGGCCTGCTTTTTCCCTCAAGGCGAATAGTAGATCAAGTTGACCATGTGGAGGACATAGAGGGCTCCTGCAGCTCTTTGCTAGTTGACCTGTTTAATTCTTGGAAGGCGCAAAACAGATTCACATAGTGGAGCGAGCACTCATTCAGACAACAGAAGAGGAAAACAACATTTTTGCAAGGCATCTATAGTGTTTGTACGTATTGTAATGGAAGCAGCAAGGGGTTGATTAAAATTAAGACAGAAAAAACGAACCCATTATACAAAGATGGTTAGCCAAGATTCCAATTAATATATTGACTAATTTGTATAATAATAATAATAATAATAATAATAATAATAATAATATTCATATTCTGTCAGATTTTATATCATACACAGATGCAAACAAAAGTCTAAAATGAGACTGAAATAAAAATAAATAAACATCATAATATTTAGATAGGGCACATAACAGATTAAGCCAGTGTTTCTCCCAAGGGGGGTAATCAAGTGCAGGATCCAGGAAAAATAGTTTCGCAGTAGGTGTGTGTGTGTGTGTGTGTGCGTGCGTGCGCATGTGCATCACTTGCTCTAGGATGCTTTTTGTTTTGTCACATTTCTACAGGAACTTAGAAAAAGGCTTTGAAGTAAGTTAACCTATAAACGCTCAAACGTTATTCACCAGAAGCAAGTATTGTGATACATTGTGGTTAACATGGGCTCATCTGTCTGAAATGTGACTTCAAATGAGCAGCTTGCAGGTTGTGAAGACGACATTACACCGAGTTACACCCAAACTACACCAAGCCAACAGCAACATAAACAGGTTTGATCTGCCTATGGCTTTAAGTAGGACCTACGTATCTTTATGTGGGGAGAATTATTGGGGGTGGGGAACATTGTGACTGACTCAACATTTGAAACATGAAACTGCGTAAAGCCATTTGCCGCACATAATGGTTAATGTACAGTACAGTGCTCATCTCACATTGGACAAATCTAACAATTGACTATCATGACAGGAAGGAAATTAAGGCAATTATAGCAACACACATTTATACTTCTAGAAATTACCTTTTATGTGTCGTTATGGCAACTATAGCCTTTAATATCATGGTGGTGTCTCCCTCTCACAACGCAAACAAACAATAAACCGCAGGGCAAGCACGTCTTATTGTCTGCTGTGTATTATTTTCTCAATATGCTCACTGATAGAACTCATGCTAGGGTATGGTTGGCAGTGGTTTAGGATCCATATGTCAAACAAGAGCCTCAACAACACACTGAGTCTACTGAATTATCTGTGCAGCCATGGCAAACCCTGCAAAACATGATCAATCCTCTCTAAAACCAAACTACACAAAATCTATCAGATTTGGACCCAATCTGTCAAACAACGAGCTCCGGGGAAACACTGGACATTTGCAAGAGAGACAGCAGGGGTTGTTTTACCTTGGCCCAAGCATCTCAGACATATGCCAGACAATGCCCCTGACAACATTTATGGCTTATGTTAGTGTCATCAACAACCCTGATGGTGATGGTCTGGTCTGACTTTTGTAAATCTTAATGACAAAAAAGTGCTGCAGTCTTAAGCCTTAATGTTAAATTGGTCAAGAGCCACTTCTACTTCAAGCCTCTTGCTGAGGTTTAATTATTTTTGAGAGTTCTTGACCAATTATAAGGTGAGGAGGAGGATATGAGAAAGAGAAAACCACAGCATCTAAAGAATGCCCATATTAAAGACATGGTTAGTCATTCCTGCTAGCTTTGAGCTCAAATCAAAACAGCTACGCCGCCTCACACATAGAAATGCATTGCTAGTAATTTAAAGCGTACTATACAGCTTTGTTGATATGAGCGGTGACTTGCTGGATTGATGGGACAACAAGCAGCACCTGTGACTCATTAACTTCTGGTATCACATATTTTCTGTCTTAAACTTCTAAACAACTAAAACAATTTGTGTATTGCAAGCTAATACACTTTCTGTAAAAGTATCCTTGCATGTTGCTATCTTACCATTCTAACCTTCCAGCCACTCCACTCCTGCAGTATAACCTCACATTCACACGCTGATGGCGGCGTCAGCCATGCATGGTAACACCTGACAATCAGGATCAGTTAAGGTTAGGTGTCTTGCTCAAGGACACCTTGACACGTGGTGAGGAGTTGGCAGGGTTTGAACCAGTGACCTCTGGATCACCTGTCACCCCGCTCTACCCACTGCGGCCACTGCCGCAGGGAGCCACGAAGTGAAGCTGTGTGAGGTAACATACTAACTGTTGTGCCACGGTCCCACAGAGACCTCTGTGTTATAGGCCCAGCATGCTTACACTGTTCTACCCTGCAGCGTCTTATAATATACTATAGTTCTATTCTACTATTCTATAATGTTTCTAGCAAATAGAGAAAAACCAACCAATAGTCTGAGACCACTTTCCACCCACACCCTGTGGCCATCCCCGCCTTACCTGGTATGTACAATTATTTAGTTCCCACAACTGCTGGGCTGGTTTAACTTTATTTTATACAAAGGCATTGACAGAAACAAAGCTCAACATTTGCTCTGAGCAGAACCAGGGAACTTAGAGAATGGACACCCATTAGATAGATTTTCTTGGTTGGCTTGTACAGGCATGTCATCTCCATTTGGTTCAGATGTTCGTTAAAGTTATCTTAAACGTGTTTAGGGGTTATACTGTAGACTCAAGGGTCAGCTGCACAGTTCAAAGAACAGGACCATTAGGCAACCCCATGCTTGCGAGTGCACCAACTGGGTATTTTAGCAAAATTTTTCAGGTTACTTAGATTGTTTTCCAATTAGGCACCACATCCAAATAGGCTTATTTTTTTCCTTTTCTCATATCATAATGAATTAGCTTCACCTTGCCTTAGGGTATATCCTACTGTAAGTGCACTACATAAAGTTACACTCCTGAATAATAAAAAAAATAAAATAAAAAAATAATAATAATAATAATGATTTACTATTCGCTAAGAATGGATGGAAGTTATCAAGGTAAAATTTGAGAAAATCCTAAAATAATAAATTGTTTTAGTATGATAATATAATATGATAATATGATTATCAAATGAAAACATGAATTTCCGTTAATATGATATTACATTTCCTTCCATTTCTTATCAAACAAGATACGTTATATACAGGATTCGGTGGCGTGAGCCATGCATTTGTGTTGACATTAGAGTCAAAAGCTTCTCTACAAAAACACATAAGAACACACTTAGCCCATTGTTGCCTAAAAAACAATTTGTCAAATATATAGTCATTTCTAATTCAGATATCTAACAGTAAATAAGCATCCCTTAGACCCTCATGTGAACAAAGAGAAATGTCCAAAAAAGAAAAACAAAACACTTTTTACCACAGTGAAGAGACATTGACATTTACAAGGTTTGAGGTGTTGCCAGTTGCATGGGGGCATCAATGTGTACATTATGCCCCAATCTGTATCCTCTGGATCGATGTGGGGCCACACACAGACACATCTGGAGAGGATTGGAAGGAGCTCATGAGCAGCAAACGCACCATATTAAGTCTTAGGTAGCAGGGAAGAAATGATGAAAAACTCTTATAGTGCCAACAGGTGATGGACGGTCAGGGCACAGAGCCATAACAAGACACACAGAGGGGAGGCTCAAAGGCGATCACGGGTGCTGCCATTGCCAGAGACCTGAGCAAAGAGAAGTGCACAGATACAGTGTTGGATGCAGACAGCAAACCTCCCAGTCACACAGACAGAATCTGATGCCTTTCAATGTGCAAGATATACAGTGCAACATGCAGACACTGAATAAACTTCACATTGAAAATGTCACAAACAATCCTTAACAAGAGGTTTTAAAGAGACGCTCGTCGATTGTAACAAACCCAAAGCCTAAAAATGTCAACTGCATGTTAGACATTGACGAAACCTTTATCTTAACACCTTCTTCCTTCCTCTCTGTTATAGTTTCTCGTATATACCCACTACTCCAGGTAGGATAACTCAATGGATCTATAAATACTAACACTGGGACTATTTCATTTATTTCTCTAAGGACAGAAATACAGGTCGTCTGCTTCTAATTTGACAAAACCTCAGTAGTAAACTACATTTGCACTCTGATCTCATCACAGGCTTGGTTTGTTGCCAAGCAGTCACTGCTTAGTTAGTTAATATAAGGACAGTTATTGGGACTGAGGCTGTATTTGTTGACTCAGCATCCCTGGGTTCATCTCATGCAAAATCCAACCACACCCTTGTTGGCCACAAAACGTTTTATATCATGCGGCTGATCAATGATTGGGTTGGCTAGATATCCATTCCTGCTGTTGTTCTGCTCATGAGGTTGGGAAGGTTAGATATCGGTTTTAATTCTGCAAATGTATTGATATAATTTGTGCATATGTGTAAGAATGAGCCTTATCCTTAGTTTCAATATGGGTGTTTCATTTGCCTGTTCAGGAATGAGGCTTAACTTTATGACAAAAAAACAAACAAAGCGTGTTTATTTTCTGTGTGAGCATGCAATGTCTCCAGTGTAAAAAAGACAAAAGAATAATGTAAGAATAATAATAATAAAAAACACCACTGTGTTTGCTATAGACAGTCAGTGTTAGGTTTTGATTTTTTTTAAATCCTAAAATCGAATTTCCTGAAAAATTGCAATACTGTTGTGTTTACGAGGGCCAGTCCCTCCTATCACTTGATTGCATTTAGGACCTTAGTTTTGTTTAAAACGGAATATATGGTTAGCAAGTATATCCTTTGTTTTCATATTGCGAGTGCTATATGAAGCAGTTAGTAACAACAGTTAGAAAGTTAGAAAGAATGGTTTGTGTAATGAAAATGAGAACGTAGACATACATTCATAAGTATGACTTTTAAATGGGAATGATGTCTTTAATCTGTTTAAGGGTGGGGTTTTCCTTTTAATGATGAGCAGTTCTTCAAATTTGTTTATTGTCCTCTTCCTTGTAACGACATGAAGTCTTTCGTCAAATAGTGTGCAAGAAGGCATTGTAACTTTTTGATTCCAATAGGAATCATTGCTTTGAATCAATTCACCGTAGGAAGTGCTTAGCTTGCACAGGAAGTAAGTTGTTGTGAGTCATGATGCAATTAGTGTGCTGTCCTGGAAAAAAATAACTTTTTGTTATACATTCATAGTTGCACATAAAACATGCAAGTTCTGTCTTTGGTCATGGTTTGAAACATTGATGCGTTTATTGATGAATCAATTTTATGTGTATTTCTGACATCTCGATGCCATTATATAAGTTTACAGAAGACATAGGAATGTATTACATAATCTGGAATCAGCATTGCTATGCAATAAATGATTATGATGCTAATACTAAAAAATAAGACAAAACATGTGACTTTAACAAGCAAAGGGCATCGATTCAAGTTGGGATGAAAAACAAACCCAAGAGAGTAGATCTGAATGAAGTGAGTTAATCAAAGGAGCAAGTTGCAGACAGAACATCCATATTATTGATGTTCCATAAATAAGAGGCATATATTTTACATTTTGACAGGTTCTCTGGCTACTGAGCAATTTTTCAACCCAGAGAGTTATTATGGTTGGCCAAATATAATGTTGCTATTTATTAGCACAGCATTTGAAATGTTCACTCATCAGAATGATCATAATAAATTGCAACTAATCTGCACGAGTCATTGCTCGAGAAATCAGAACAATTAATTGATGGACACCCACTGATCGTTTATATTTCACATAAGTCACCCAGCCGGTTGGGGTTGGAGAAGTTTAAATAATCATGACAGTTGCTAGGTAATGACCAGTTAGATGGCGTTGATTAAAGGTTTGATTATTCCGAGGCTGGTTGTAGAGCTGACAAATAGACTCTCACAATGAATACATTTGCCTCAATCACAGTGGCACTCACTGAACTAACCACTCCTACTGGACTGTACCCATCCAGATAGAGGACAGTGACAGTGTGCTACATAGAAATGTATAATAATAATAATAATAATAACATAATACTCTGGATGAATATCCTTTTATTGTTTTATAAGTATATTTTTTCTGTCTGATGGACCAACATACCAACTGCAAAATTAACATCAGTGGATTCATATTTGTTTTTGCAGTGTTTTTCATTACTGAGTGGTACTTCACTTTTATTGTAGGAAATATGTATATCATATTATTATGTTTGTGTATTCTATATAAATTCCAGAAGTGTTTCAATAAAACTTCAGGAGAAAAAGGATTTGATTTGTGATTTGTGAACACACATCTTTCACTGCTTCTCCCAGATTAAACTCTCATCTGAGGTCACATGCAAAAGGAACATGTTGCATTAGAAATATATTCACGGTGAATCTTATGGAGGCTTACTTACAGTATTGATTGAGACAGAATTGATAGGCATTGATATGCACCAAGGTCCAGTTATTGTGTTTTTATGGAAATATTCTCCTATTATATCTCCTATTAATTTACTGTATATTGTAGTATACGATACAACATACACATACATGCATAAATATAATGCATGCACAAATATGCACACATACACACACACACACACACACACACACACACATACACAGTGCTTTTATCCATCTCCTCGTGTTTTTCTGAATTTCTTACTTTCAAAGAACCAACTGCATTATAAAACCTGTAATGGAATGTCACCATTGATCAGTGTAATTTTCAGCACTGATAGAAGAGCAGTTACCGATGATCTAAAACCAAATGTGGATTTACTGGTGCTGAAATTAAGGCAAGTGGCTAACGGTGGTACTATGGTTGTGGGATTTTAATACTTATTTGTTTTTAAATGCCTTGTCAGGGATGATTTATACCGACAATTTGATGGATGTTTTGTTGTGATTCAGCAGCAGAAAATGAAGTGGCGTTATCCATAACAAAATAGAAATGAGCTTATTCACCATCAGGATGCGCAGGATGTGCAATCACAGTGAAATGACAACCAATCATGCTAGTTTGAACTACTAAGAGGTATCAACAAACCCTTTGTGTATACTTCCATCAAGACAAAGTGTGGCTACTTTGAAAAATTGTAGAATTTGTATTTACTTCATTGGTAAATTCCATATTATTATTATTACTACAATTTTTGTTAATGCATAATGTACAACAGAGTAAAAATATAGACACGAATGAAAAGTTGCTTCCAATGTGCAAGTATATTATTAACGCATTACCAATACTGTATAATGAATAAAGTATAAGGTAAAGCTATGGAGCTGACTTTGTAATAAATGAACTGAACCTGAACTGACAATAATTAATAGACCCTTTTCACACTGACCCAGTAGTGTTACAATAAGTGAACATCTTTTCTACAGTATGATGTAAACAGGAGAGCTATTAGTGTTAGTATTAGTATTAGTTTCTGTGTATCAATCCCACTGACCAATCATAGTCCAATAGTCTCTAGTTGTTTTGATGAATAAGGATACGGTTTTAATATCTCTTATATTTATATCATATGATTCTTTTAACCATTTTTATTAACGTATGTCATTTAAGTGTAATGTTATGTTGTATTCCTTTATGCATCTGTTTTTTAAACATTTTTTAATGTTTTAATCTTATTCCTTTACCTATTTTATATTAATGTTTTTCTCTGTATTTCTGTATTTGTTCATATGAAGCACAACTAGTGTATTCCCTCTCTGTAAAAGCATTTTAAACTGCAATTCTGTATGAAAAGTGCTATATAAATAAAGATTATTGATTAATATTAGTTATTAACATCACTGTTAAGATAAGTAGTGTTAAGATAAGTAAACATCCTTTCTATAGTATGATGTAAACAGAAGTATTAGTTAACACCACTGTTAAGATAAGTAGTGTTAAGATAAGTAAACATCCTTTCTATAGTATGATGTAAACAGGAGAAGTATTAGTTAACACCACTGTTAAGATAAGTAGTGTTAATATAAGTAAACATCCTTTCTATAGTATGATGTAAACAGAAGTATTAGTTAACACCACTGTTAAGATAAGTAGTGTTAAGATAAGTAAACATCCTTTCTATAGTATGATGTAAA
>JAODLL010052630.1:2500-19113 GCA_026546735.1 Forbesichthys agassizii
ACACTATATTGCCAAATGTATTGGACACACCTCCGAATCATTGAATTCAGGTGTTCCAATCACTCCCATGGCCACAGGTGTATAAAATCAAGCACCTAGGCATGCAGACTGCTTCTACAAACATTTGTGAAAGAATGTGTTGCTCTCTGAATTCAAGCATGGTACTGTGATAGGTTGCCACCTGTGCATTAAGTCCATTCGTGAAATGTCCTTACTGTTAGTGGTATTATAAGAAAGTGGAAGCGATTGTGAACAACAGACACTCAGCCACTAAGTGGTAGACCACATAAAATCACAGAGCACGGAGAGATTCATGGAATGAGTTTCCATGGCCGGGCAGCTGCATCCAAGCCTTACATCACCAAGTACAATGCAAAGCGTTGGCTGCAGTGTTGTAAAGCATACCACCACTGGACACTAGAGCAGGGGAGATGTGTTCTCTGGAGGGACGAATCATGCTTCTCTGTCTGGCAATTCGATGGACGAGGCTGGGTTAGAGAGAGGAGAACAGTACTTGACACTGACTTCATTGTGCCAAGTTTGTTGGAGGGGGGATTATGGTGTGGGGTTGTTTTTCAGGGGGGCTTGGCCCCTTAGTTCCAGTGAAAGGAACTGTAAATGCTTCAGCATACCAAGACATTTTGGACAATTTACTGATCCCTACTTTATGGAAACATTTCTTCCTGTTCCAACATGACAAGCAATTATTTTATGACATGGATGAGCGACTTTAATGTGGATGAACTTGACTGGCCTGCACAGAGTCCTGACCTCAACCCGATAGAACACATTTGTGATGAAGTAAGCGGAGACTGCGAGCCAGGCCTTCTCGTCCAACATCTGTGCCTGACCTCACAAATGCGCTTCTAGAAGAAGGGGAAAAAATTCCCATGAACATACTCTTAGTTAGTTGATATTTCTAATCAGTTAATTTTTCTCACTAGAAAGTGAACAGGTTTTTAAGGTTGATTTGTCCAGAATGACAGCCGCCCAGTGGAGAAGACCTTCTCAGTAGATTTCCTGTGTTATGGGAAGTCGAGCAGCAAGGAAGCAGATGTCAAATCTGCATGTAGGCTATAATGAGAAAGAAATATGGAGACGATTATATTTCTTATTAATTATTTGATCCATTATATATTCCTTACGTTGTTTTTTTTTGTATTTTCTAACTGGGATGCATGATTGTGCATGTATTTCTCCCTCTTTATAGCACTGAGCTGCAATTTTTGTATGAAAAGTGCTATACAAATAACGTTTTTTATTATTATGTGAACTTGTCTCTCTGATTGTAGATGAAGACTGAACACATGAAAGCTGAGGAAGGCAGTAACTGCAATATATCAACATTATTGTCTTGTCTTTTATATCTCCATAGATATATTGAGGCGGTCAGGAGACTCAAAGCAGAGGGAAAGAGATTGCCACGCACTGTGCATTTAATGTTTGTTCCTGGTAAGAACTGTTTATTGACCCTACGTGTGACTGCTTCATCTCTATCATGTTTCTCTTTTCTACATACATACACACGCGTACACACACGCTTGTGATGCAAACAGCACAAACCGAAATCATTACTGTAACATAATTTGCAGTTCATCATTGTCTTATTTGTGGATTAATAATTTACTGTTTGCCATTACAACTGTATAGATAATGCTATATAGTTATTAATTATTAACACTGATATTTTCCTTTCTTAGATGAAGAAATCGGAGGTCACAAAGGAATGGAAACCTTTGTCAAGCACCTTGACTTCCAAAAGTTAAACATTGGCTTTGCACTAGATGAAGGTATTTACACACATTACTTTCCCAAAATGGATGAGTACAGTACAAGCATAAATTAATGTCTCTGCTTTACATGTTGAGATGACCCCTAGAGGTGTTAACCTGTGGATGTTATAAAGTTAAACTCAGTTAAATGTTGCCAGTGGCACAGGAACACATTCCAAAATAGCTTGGTGCTGGACACATGTAGCAGGATTGGCCAACATGAGCAAGTGTAGCTGGCTGGCTGACCGACTGACCAACCATGTTAAAAAGTGCATGCGCTACATTCTAATCTACAGTAGATCATGTAGACCAGGGCTATTCAAGTCCGGTCCTGGAGGGCCGCACCCCACATGTTTAAGATCTCTCCCTGCTCCAAAAACACCTGATTCAAGGTTGTTAGAAGCCTGATAACGACACATTCATTTGAATCAGGGTTTAAAAAAAGAAAAAAGTGTGACAAAAATCGCATGTACACAAGTGTTCACAGCCTTTGCCGGGACACTCAGAATGGAGCTGAGGCACAGCCTGTTTCCACTGATCATCCTCAACGTTTCCACAACTTCATTGGAATCCACCTGTGGCTAATTCAGTTGATTGAACACTATTTGGAAAGGCACACACCTGTCTATATGAGGTACCACAGTTGACAGGGTATGTCAGGCGACAAACCAAGCCATGAAGTCCAAAGAATTGTCTAAAGCCACTCCTCAGTAAAAGGCACATGACAGCCCGTCTGGAGTTTGCCAAAAGGCACCTGAGAAACTAAAGTCTATGGTCTGATGAAACAAAGATTGAACTCTTTAGCCTGAATGCCACATCGGCTCACTTGGAGGCCGATGTCAGGCGTGGCTCGGTACGACTTGGTGCAGTTAAACTAGTAATAGAAATGCAAATCAGCACGGCTCGACTCGGCACGGCCAAATTGGACACATTTGGAAAAGCGGCCATAGCTGTGGTCTAGCCCATAGACTGTATATACAGTGCATCCAGAAAGTATTCACAGTGCATCACTTTTTTCCACATTTTGCTATGTTACAGCCTTATTCCAAAATGGATTTTTAAAAAAAGTTTCCCCTCAAATGTCTACACATAATACCCTATAATGACAAAGTGAAAAAGTTTGTACTAAAATAAATATATATATATATATATCTCATCACATGTGTATAAGTATTCACAGCCTTTGATCAATACTTTCTTCAAGCACCTTTGGCAGCAATTACAGCTTCAAGTCTTTTTGAGTAGGATGCTACAAGCTTGGCACCTTGCCTAGATCTATGCAACACTATGCTAACCAGGCTACACAATCTACTAGATTTTCTCTCAGCTCATTTTGGCAGATCCTCAGTTTGTTTCTTTGTGCTGTAGGACTGGCAAACCCTGGCGATGCCTTTACAGTGTTCTATGGAGAACGCAACCCATGGTGTGAGTATCAAACACACTGACTAATGTACCATTGCACCTTATCACAAATATCTTGTTTTTCATTACATAATTCCAGCCCTACTATTTTCACAGTACTGAACTCATAATATTTTTTCTACCAGGGATCACAATCCATTGTCCTGGCAGTCCTGGTCATGGGTCGCGATTTGTGGAAAACACTGCTGCAGAGAAGTTGGCAAGTCTCAATGAGTATTTGTCTATTTGTCCTTTTAATCATAAATCATAATGGCAATCATGTGTGGCTGTAAAGCCTTTGTCAGAGCAGGTTACGGTGAGCAAGGTCTCCTAGCTATTTACGTGTGACATCACATTTAGATACATTATGATTATCTATTAGAACTGAGATGGGCTACATCACTCTTGGATTTAGACACTAGGTTTAGCACTAGACTTAATATCTTTCAAGAGCATTTACTTTTTTCCTTCAGCAATGATTGGTGCTGTAAGTAACAGAAGTGGGACTGAGTCATGTTTGCTCAAGTAGCAAGTCAGTCTTGAGACACTTATTAGAATGTATTTGGTCCACGAAGGAGATTATGGTCTTCAGTTCGTCGAGCCACATAAAACCAGGTCCTGCTACTACTAGCCTACTAGCTAGAGCAGCCTGTCCCGCTGTTGCACCCAGAGCCTGAGTGTTCTGTCTGCCTGGACTTGGCCTGTTTGGCATGTTTGTAGGTGATTAGGCACAGCAGCATAGACTACATCAGAGGTCATCTAGTCTTCCTCTTGTTGTGGCTCCCCTCGGAGAGTCGCCCCTCGCGGCCCTCATGCGACGGTCCATGGACATTGTTTACTTTGCTGGGTGCCTGTTTGCTGTCCCGATTGATGTGCGCTCCCTCTCTGACAAGTAGACCCTACTCTTTCACGAGTTTACAACAACACTCACCTCTTCTAAGCGCACACCACACGGAAGAGAGTGCAGGGTTGGAGTGCTGACAGCCAAATCTGTTAACGTACCTATCCCCTGGCTTACACTAGATTGGAATACCTTGCTTTTAATTTATACTCCCTGGCTCAAACACTGATTATTCTATTTAACTATATTCTCCTTCAAATATTACTGACCTCCCCATATTTGACCACAACAAACACATTTTATTTGAAATCTCTGCTGAGTCTCCTTTACCTTACTCTTCACACTTTTTATTTGTATCTTGTATGTGTAATATGTATGCTCCTGCTTTTGTCAAATGTATGTATATAATTTGTAATGTTAGATGTCCTTGAGTGTCTTGAAAGGCATTCTTAAATGAAATGTTGTTCTTGTTACAAAGTCATAGGATCCAGGATAACTTTTCTATAACCCTCACAGCGCAGTATAATCAACTCTTTCCTGGGCTTCCGAGAGAAGGAGAAACAAAGGTGAGTACAAAGATGGTTGTAATGCTTGTGACTGACACTTAAGATCTGATGTGCACGTGCAGTCTCATTCAGTAATCCTCACTTATCATAAGTGTCAGCTAATATTAGATGTAATTTAAAGTTATGCGAGCATTGCTCCAATGCCTTGTCATCTGCAGGCTAAATACAAGCCAGTGTTTCACTCTGGGTGATGTCACCACAGTAAATATGACCATGGTAAAAGGAGGGGAATCCTACAATGTTATCCCTGCCGAGATGGATGTCAGCTTTGATATGAGAATACCACCCACAGTCAACCTCAAGGTTTGTATGAGTTTCCATTTCAAAAGTCATTATTTTGCTAAATCTACCTCATGAAGATAAACATTTCTATCAACGTTGCAAGGAGTTTGAAGAACAGATTAAAACGTGGTGCAAGGCAGCAGGCGAAGGGATCACATATGAGTTTGCTCAGGTCAGTGCTTGTACACACAGCACTTTACTAGGATTCTCTTTGTTTTGGTTTTGACTTCAATTTCTATCCTTATAGAAACATATGAACCAAAATGTCACCTCTACAGACCAAAACGACCCCTGGTGGAATGCCTTCAGTACTGCATGCAACGTGATGTGAGTGCACAGCAGTCAATCTGCTATTCTGTTTTTATTTTTATGTAAGCTTTATACTGAGGTCTTTCCTGCAGGGACCTGACTGTGGAAAAAGAGATATTTCCAGCAGCTACAGATAGTCGCTTTATCAGAGAAGTGAGTATACGACAGCAAGGATACCATGTTAAGAATCACATTACAGTAGGCTATGTAATGGTTAACACTGTACATTTCTGGCATTTTCCAATTGTGCTAATACATTTGCTACTTTTGCATAGGTGGGAATACCTGTCATTGGCTTTTCCCCAATGAACCGGACACCCATCCTGCTGCACGATCACAATGAGTACCTGAATGAGCATGTCTTTCTTAAGGGGATTCATGTGTTTGAGAAGCTCATTCAAGCTCTAGCCAGTGTTTCTGCTTTACCTAATGAGGTGTAGATAACCACCTACTGTATATCTAATACACAGCATAATGACTCATGAACTTGAATCATTTGCAGGCATTTACCAAAGACTATTGTTAATCTAAAAGTGGCATTTAATATACCTTTAATTCTCAGGGTACTGTAACTGTGTATTAGCCTGGTGCAATCAGACCTTAAATTCACTTTGTGAATATGGGAAGTGTAAACAGTTGTTGTCTCCTACTAGGCTTAGACCTCCATTAGGAACTATAGGACAGCAATTAGACAGCATTTAACCAATCGGTATTGCTATAACTGTTTTCATTGCCTCATCTATCTCTACCAACATTTGGAAACGCGCTACATCAACGTCATCTCACTAGCTCACCCCTGATTGTTCTGCCTGCAGGGTGGCTGTTAAAACCCTAATGCAAACAGTTTCCATAATAATCAGCAAAAAAACACATTGAGCTTGAGCGCAATCGATAGGCGGAGCCAGACTAACAGTATTACTCTGTATCAGCAACTTGTGTAAAATCAATATTATGTCAGCATCGTAGCATTATAACATTATTGTGTCTTACATCAAGTAATATCCAGTTATTATATAGGCTATAAGTAATGGAAGGAGCAATTAAAAAAAATTGTTAGTTTAACAAAAATGCTTAAACGTCTGCTCAAATTTTATAATTGCTGTTTTTTTTTACCTTTTGACATTTTGAGTAGATTTTAATAAAGCCATTTCTTTTAATAATTTTGTTGACTACATTTATTTCATAAATACAATTATGTATAGTTTTTGCTAGTTTTCTACAATTGATAAAGTTGAGTGACTTTAGAGTATTCCAGATGTAGCACAAGATTGTTTAACAAGTTCAATGTCAAAATATGTTAACTAGTGGCCAAAGGCTTAAACAGGAGGGGAAAGAGCTCTCCTTAGACATCCTGCTCAACAACACCCAAGCCAGCATCTCTCGTTGGCTGGCTGTCCTACGACCAATGACGTCCACGTTTTAGAGTAATCTAGGCTCCACTGGGCCGCTTTCACAAACAGGGATTAAGCCTAGTTCTAGACTAAATGTATTTCAATGGAGATGTTCATTGATATTTTCTTTTAAAGGCTTGGACTAGGTTTAATCCATGTCTGTGAAACCAGTCCCGAGGGTTAGATAGACCTGTGTATCTTGCAGAATAATCACTGCCGGTGTCTTAAAAACATGCATGCAGTTAATTACAATCAGGAAGAGAGCAGTTCAACTACCTCTAAACTATTTTCCCCTCATGCTCCCTACAGCTCATACTCTTCCCTCAGTGTCAGATCACTGACTACATGTGCTCTGGGGGCATTGGTTGGCCCCATATAGGGTCTATATTGTTAATACAGAGGCTAATCTGACCATGATCTGAAGGGAATACATTTTCCTCTCCAATGCCATGAAGAATCCAGATGTATTTGAGTAGCAAACACACTTTGAGGGGCTGCTTTCACAATAGCCTACACACTGTTTCATCTGACTTAATGCAGTCCAAACAGACTTAAGTGTGAGATATGTATTCCCGGACCTTGAGAGAGAAAAAGGTCTGCAGCTAACTGCCTTCAAATAATTTAGACACATTCATTTGGTGTAGCAATCAAGCTCAGTGAGTGAGTCATGTATGTGATGCCATCAGAATCTGTTTTTGACGACTAGGCCTATACACCCCATGCATTGTAATTAAATAGTTTTTTTACATTCAGACAATCTGCTTTGTATTTTAACCAAATAACTATGGTAAATTAAGTTATAAAACTGATAAAAGGGAGAATCCAATAAGTGACATGGCAAAGTATAGTACATTTTACATTATTAGATTAATGTCACTATCAGTTGACCACGCAAGATTTTGTGACATTGCAACTGAAATTGTGTTTCCTTCGTTTTACAGTGCTTCTAGCGAGAGAACCTAAGGCAAGAATTTCAGCAAGATTACGTTTATCTGCAAAGCAGCAGTACTCAAGTAATGACCTACCGTCCAATTAATTAAACTGTACAATTAGAGATCTGGCTGCTTATTCACTTGGTAGCCCAGACCATGTAGATCAGAGGCCTCTCCCATCTTTGCCAGACAGCTAGGCTGATATTGCAGTTGCTGAAGGCTCTGGCTACTGCCTCTTGGGTGTGCTGCTACAATGCCATGTGTCACCATATTGAAGTTCTGTAGGCTCCATGGCTAGCAAAGACACCAGCAAAACCCTAAATGGGACATTTCCACATTTTATACAGCATATTTTAAGAAAAAGTTTGTATAGGATTTAAAAAATGAGCAACAAACACAAAATGATCACATGGTTTCCACCACACTAACACCTCACGCTCCTGTTTAGTGCTCTCCAACCTACAAACTCAAAATATAACCTGCGTTTTTAATCGTAAAGGTATAATTGATCTTCAGAAACAGGTGTGTATTGTTCCTGTTGACAGCCTATGTATTTCATTCATTCAATTTTTACAGTATTCAATGGGGTGCAGGATAGATTAGTAATTGCCAAATTACTGACTGGGCACAGCATGACTCGGCAAGTGCGCCTGGGCCCTTTGTCTTTGGGGACCCCTTGGCCCTAGATGCTTAATAAGGGGAACATATGGTTAGAATAATATTTAGGGTATACATTTCCTGAAATTTTATATATATATATATATATATATATATATATAAATATAAATATATTTGTGGTATGCAAATGTAAATAGGCAAACAATGTATTGTAATTAGGCAGGCACATGACATAAAGGTGATTCTAATGCAGTTCTGTTCCCTTTGGAGTCGCTGTCTAATTAACATACTAACTCTCCAAGGGGGATTAGCAAGACAGTCTGTAATTATAGTCTTCTCAGGACATGACTGTAGGTAGCATTAAGTCACTGTGCTGTCAGAGAGGTGTAGATCCCATATCCTCAGAGCATAGGCTTATATCCTGGCTGGATGATAAATGTAGAGTTAGTAGCCTATATTATCAATAAAAACGCCCCAGTCTTGTCATGTGGGTACACATCTAAGAAATTGTAAATTAATCTGATAATAAAACAGTCTGCCTTTCAGTAGATCATGATTAGAATGGATATACAATATACCGCCATACTGATAAAGTTGAGCATTGTTCAGCAATGACTGACCTATTGTAGAATAATTCTGATTGAAGTAATAGCTCAAAACAAAGCTTATCTTTCAGTCCATGCATTAGGTTTTATGTACATCATGCACATTCCAGGTTTCTGAAATTCTAGATCTGTTAAATCCACAAATAAATATAATGCACCTAACCAAAAACAACTATTAGGCTAATACTGTGACTGCTCTTTGTGTGCTATAAACTTTCTTCCTATGGCTATCATTCCTTAAATAGTTAAACATTTTGCATTGGGCCTATAGTATCAATATAGCTTTTTATTGTTTTCTCTGACTGAGAAATTATGTTATCATCTTGCTGGCCCTTTGCGTTTCTATCATTAAGATGTAGGCTTGTCTTTTTCTATAGGTCACCCCTTTTTACATGCGACCAAGTAAAGATGCACATTTGAAATAACTGTTGACCGTCCAGACCATGTGACTGCTATTTATCATATATACTGCTAGCACATTCTATCGTTGCCTAGTGAACGGGAGCGTGCCTGCATCCGCGCTGATGAGAGCGGTAGGTACTGTAGTGTGGGCGCGCAGGGCTGATCCAACAGCAGGCGGCTCTGCGGTGTTTTGAAGCTGCATTAGTGCATCCCAGACGGTCCGCGATGAGTCCACGGCCACTGCCTCCTTCAATGTCGACATGACAACAAATGAAGATATGAAGACGCCAAGAAACTAAGTGTCAAATCGGGAGAATTTATATGCATTCTATTCTAGCATCGAACCCCCGTGACTAGAATTTTTAATGGAAAATGGCGATAGGCACACAGTCTTGCAGCATCGTCTGCTTTGTATCTATCCAGATGATCTTGATTTTCAGTGCATCACGGCCTGCAGAGGGGCTTACATTCCCTCAACAATACACGTAAGTGGTCAGAAAACTTAATCGACATAATGTTTTCAGAGCTTGAACTAAGTTCTTTATAGCCTACTCAGACAACGCACCTCGCATACAGGCTGTTTTTAACAAGCCTCCTTAACTTAAATATGGTTGGTTATATAATTAAGGTGTAATTGCATTTACATTGATTTAGGAACAATCCTATAATTGTGTAAGTATAAAGTTAAATAAATAATATAGGCTGCAAGCCACAGACAGTTTTTAAATATTTTAAATATGTTGGTTTACCTAGAGATATTATGCATTTGCAACCCCTGTTGGGGTAACTAACTGAATCGTTTAAAATAGGCTGCACATAGTAAACAAGTTTTAATAGCCTATATATAAAAAAGTAAGATAAGAATTTTTTGTTGAAAACCATTAGTTTATTACATCTAAATTAGCCCTTTATTTTTTACAATAAATAAAATAAAATAAACAATATTGTATGCCTAATTGATGCTTCCATGTAGCCTACGTGATGTGCCAATATCAACTGATAATATTGTCCCACCTGATATAACATTCAGACTGTACCCTCAAGGAAAACGTTTCTCTCAGAAAAGTGAATCAATTGTCCTTGAGGTTCACTGGTTTTGCAAATAGAACTTGACCTTTTGTTGACCTGATCCATCTCACAAATTAGCCTGTAGCTCCAAATTCAACAAGTTATGCTATATGCCATATTGAAACTGAATAGTTTTTTTACCCACTTCCCTTCTCTTCCTCAAATAATCCTATACTTAATAATCTCCTTAGAACCTTTAACCCCAAATTCCTCTATACAGCACAGCTGGCCCCCACTACGCTAGGTAAAATTTACCATGGTATAGTTCTATAGCCTGTATTTCTTTTATAAATCCTACATATGAAGGCTATATTAACTATAAATTGTGTTATGGGAGGGACTGTTCGGGCTGTTCCATGCACCCCACTGTTTGTACTGCTTTGAACCAATGCTCCCCACTGCCCTGCATGGGTACAGTAAGGTCATGGAAGCTATATGTAGCCATGTTGACTCATTTCCAATTAAGAATTAATACTGCAGCAGTGGGGATTTATATCCCCTTCGCCTTTTTCCTCCCTCCCCCTTTCCCTTGCCCCTTATTATCTCTCCTTCTCTCTCCACCCCCTCACTCCATCTTTCCTTTCTCTGTGTCTTCTGTGTCTAGAAGTAAATATGGGTCACTCACAGCAGTCTTGAGCCAGGGGTGTAAGGCAGGTAATATGGCTTTACTGCCTCATTATAGAGGACTGTCTGATGTGTGAAATTGGGAGTCACACATAATATCTGTGGGTTGTAGTCATGTCACAAACCAACCACAGCAGTGAGAGATCCTTTGTATTTAAAGCAGCAGTCATTTCTTCTGACTGATTATATAAAAGAGTAATATGTCAATGGACTAATCTAAGAACTAATGAGGTCATGTACAGGGATGAAAGCTAGGGGTTCACTTACCAAAATACCTTATATGTTGGCACTAGGTGAAATGACATGAACATCTATCTTTGTCATATTGTGAAAATGGCTATTTCTGCCAAATAAATATGAAATTGTGTGAAAAATGACAGTGCTCAATCTGCTGCAATTTCTCATAAACGAAAGCTGTCTGCAGAGTTCACAGAGAGCTTTTACTTCCACAATGTATTATGGAGAGGGGTCTGTGCCTTTTCAGAGCACATCGCCTTGTTTGCACTCAAAAGTGTAAAGAAGCAAATGAACACAAAATAACATGTTTTTACAAATGTGCTGTCCTGGTCGGCTTTCCTCTGTCAGTCAGACACAACCTTCCTGGTGCTTTAGAAATATTTGGTGAATGTGTATGTTATCAGGTTTATGCAGGCCGTTCCTATCTCTCTGAGGTTGCAGTCTGCCACACGAGGAGTAATGTGGTCTAAGGAGCTCTGTAATGTCCATGGGACATGGGCTCACAGCAGCAATGGCTACACATTGCAGTCCCCTCCACTGTTATTGGCTATAGACCATAGACTTGCCAAGTTATATGTCATTTAAATGTCATTTTTGTGAGGCGCCTAAATAAGGTCAAACTGATTTTCCCAAAGAGAAAAATGTCTGCATTTTCAATATTCACCGCTACAATGGTCTGTGACCTGAAGTGATGCAAATTCACGTTTTGTCAAAGACGCATATTCCCACTGGATAATACCAGCTCACCAAAGTTTGTCAAAGGGTGACGTGCATACAAATAACCTGCCCGGCAGCTGACTTTTTACTTCCAGCAGTTACAAAATACCATCTACTCTATAGCTCACTATATCCCAATAGGTCTAAAAGCTGAGTGTATTTGCAGCCACAGTACATTAACATGACTGACAGCAAAACAAAACAATAAGATAAACACCATTTTGTAATCATGTTCGCATTGTAAATGTCGACCCGGAAGGAAGCGACGACACATCGTTCCAGGTGTACGACATGCAGGGCAGTGTGCCAGCAGCTGCTCCCATACTGTGTGTTAGTGTGCAGACTCTCTGACTATTCTGTAAATAAAACATTGTGTGTGCCAACCCCATCCTCCACAGGCAGCAGAGGCTATGCTTTGCATTTTTATTTGTACGAGGCAACATTTGCACATTGACATGTGGCAATATATTTTAAATATATATTGGAGTGATACTTGAAGACCCTGTGATCACATAATTAACAAAGTGGCAAACACCGCTCACAACAACAAAGCCGTAATAATACGCTTTGCTTCACAATGCATTTTAATGTGTGAGGCGCCGCTGTGGAGGAATATTGTTTTGATTTGAGCTCGAAGTTAGCAAGTGTTCTCGAGATTAACAAGCCCTGCCTTTAAGTGCTTCACTCCATTCCCCAACTCACATTACAGAAAAACAAATTAAAGTTATTTTAGAGTGAAATAATGTTTTGTAAATCCTCTGCAGGCAGACATTGTCCATTAACTGTTACAGTTTACATTTAGATAGGCTACTCTATTTCTGGGTGGTGAGCAACTGTCCTTGTTACGTTGTTACATGTACAATCTTCTTAAAATAAACACTTCACCTAATACAGTATTCAGCTCCTGGCTCGACCGAACAGGCATACCATACAACAGCAGTTCTCAAATGTTTTTGAGCCATGGCAGGGACCACTTACAGGGGAGAACATTTTCCAAGGACCCCCTCATGATTCTAACAGAAATTAAGCACATTCTTACTACCATTTATACTCTTAGATGCCATTGGAACTATTTGAATTCTAAAACAATTCAACATAAATAATTTAGTGATTTCAATTTAAATTACTATGATGTGTTTTGTAACTGTTGTGTTACAAAATGGTCTAAAGTTTAGAAATTTTTTATTGGAATATTTATATTATATAACATATGATTTGATATAACATCAAATCACATTCTTATCTCACACAATTTAGCATTACTCACTTTATGAGCTCATCCTTAATGAGATGGGCAAGCATGTGTCTTGCTAGTTTACAGCGATGTTGTCTGACTCAGGTCTATTTCTCCATGCTATCTGCTATCTGGTATCCATGCTATATGTCACTAACTTCATAAGCCAAGCTAGCAGCTAAATGGTTCATTGTGCCCTGTTTTAAGAGATTGATTCATGACAGATTTACGTTATTTTGGCTCAAAGCTAACGTAAGCGGGAGTAATGGACACAATATGATTGTTTTATTGGTGCAAATGTCCCATCTATAGATATGCAGATTTTCTCAATTGAAAATTGTTTAAAAAATAATTTATAGATAATAATTTTGCTCCTGGACCCAACTTTGAGAACCAACTTTGAGAACGACAGCTAGCTATACAATGTAGTCCACAGTTTTTACATTCACTTCTTGGGAATACAGTATTGTTCAAGGTTCACCAAAACCCCAGTCCACCTTTCTAGATACAATAGCCACATTTGCTGCAATAGTACAGATGATACATTCCTATGTGGCTTCTCTTTTATATTATAGATCGTTGCTACAAAGCCCCTTTATACTGACATGTGCTTTTCCATTTTCATCAAAGGATTATGCACTGGGCCAGACGTATCGAGCAGGAGATAGACAAAGTCTTTCAACACATCACTGGAGCTCAGCAGCTGAAAGGGGTATGCACATTTACAGTACCATCCTATATATCAGTTCTCAACCAAAGCTGTTGAAGCTTTGAACAGTCCATTGCTATAGAAAATGTACTCATGAGCAAACACTGCAAGATACTAACATGATAGCAATACAATGTAAAGGTAAAGGTTCTTTTATTGTCACATACACATACATGTTGCGAAATTCATCCTCTGCATTTAACCCATCCCTCATGGGAGCATGTAACACCGTGTAATGTCGTGAACATGATACTCTGGTTTCAACCTCAAAACCACCATTTAATGATTATGAAATTAGATAAAACAACTATGATAATAGAAGAACATCATTTAAAAGGCTGATTGTGAAATTAAACTTATTTTCGTGAATAAATCTTGACATTTGCAGCTCCATGTTAACCTTGAGGTTTTACATGATAGGTCTTCTATCACACATGTATATTTGGGCTTCTTTGAACATGATGTGATTATGAAGGCTTGCTTTTAATTACGTTAGTGTGTCCTGCTATCCTGCTAAATGTAATGTCTTCCTAATGGCTGTCACTCAGTAAGAGTACATGGTACATGCTAAATCACTGTATCAAGAGGATCTGTAGGGAGCAACTGCTCAGAGATGTGCGGGGGAGTGCTCTCAGAAGAGAGCAATGGCTGTTGGAATGGTTGTGGCACATGTCCCTTGTTTGTGTCACAGCAGAGCAGATGGTCAGCCAGCCTGCTGTACAGCCTAGATGCGAGATTTGTTTTTTTCATTCATTCCCCAATAATCCATATGTGTGGCTGAATGCATCAATAGAGATGTCTCAATCACTTTGCCTTGCAGTGCGATCGAGCGAAGAATGCTTTGTTTGATCTGAGAGGTGCATGTATTTGACATTATGCGCCACATATGAAAAAGCCATGAAAAGCCATGCTAGTGCCAGTTCTGGTGTCTTCTCAGTATCCCAGCTGTTACCAGCAATACTGCCTGCTCTCTTCATTATGTATGGTCAGCCATCTGTGGTTGGAGCAGCGGCCATTTAACGCAAGCTTCTTACCACCTCAATGAACCAAATTTGAATTGTATTAATATGTCTCGTATTCCCTGTGTATTTGTCTTGTTCCCCTTGGTTTCCCTGGTTGCTCAGGTAATTGTCACTATTCCTGCTCCATGTTCCATGCTTGATAGTCCATTAGCTTTACCTGCCTCGTGGTTTTGTCCAGTGGTCTGTCTTTCCTGTGTTTAGTGTTGCGTGGGAGCATATCTCGGAACTTGAAAGTTCAGATTTCCGACATGGAAATTTTTTTAAAAACGCCACCTCATCTCAGAATTCCGTGTCAGAATCTCGGAAAAGTTTTCTCAACGCCGAGGTCCGACATGACGTCATTGCAACCTAGCTGCCTACACCATCATATTAATGGATATTACAAGTTTTAATATGTTGTATTTGTAAAACACGTGTAAAGATATAACTTTGAAATGTGTTATTGTTATGTAGTTCTTAATGGCTACAGTCAGCAAGGCTACAAATGTCAGGGATGTCAGTAGTTCACAATGCTGTATGCAACAAGTGAGGCTCAAAGGTCAGGCGTCTATGTTTTCCCAGTTACTACCTCACACAAGCTTGTATAGAAGCTGTACGTTTCCCAGTTCTGTCTCTCTTCACTGTTGTCCTAGGCCCTTGTGATTCTCCTGTCTGTCTCTCTTCACTGTTGTCCTAGGCCCTTGTGATTCTCCTGTCTGTCTCTCTTCAGTGTTGTCCTAGGCCCTTGTGTTTCTCCTGTCTGTCTCTCTTCACTGTTGTCCTAGGCCCTTGTGTTTCTCCTGTCCGGTGTCCATTATATTCTTTCACTTATTTTTTATTTTTTATTTTTTATTTATTTTTATATTTTTATAATATTAATATTTATGTTTATTGTTAAAACCTGTGTGAACGCAATGTTTTGTCTGTGTTGTGCAATTGGGTCCTACCTTTCTGTTATTTTGTTCTGAGTGTTTTGTTTGAACATGTCTCAACATGCATGGAAACTCAAATTATTCCCTTAACTTAAATCATGACCATATTCCACTCGTGTATAGTATAACAGCGATTATTTTATTATGTTATTAATTTGTATGACTAGATGTAATTGTTGGTCAGGGTTAGGGTTAGAGGTTGGCTGTGGTTCTATTAGGTGGTTATTATGCATTACTGTAATAATAGGAATTAGAATTAGACAGCATATGTCTGAATTTAATCAAGTTCAGTTTCTTTTAAATCAAAAGGGGATGTTGTCAATTAGAATATAAATAAAGTAGTACTTGGTTAATTGCTTTGTTGAATAGGTTGATTGCTGATACTAACACTTTTTGCTGTGGATGTCAATTTACAGATATTCAATGAAAAAAGACGACAATTTAGTGTGGTGAAAAACCAACCTCGTGAGATTGTGGAGCGGGTGGCTTCTGATATAGAGAGGCTTCTGGCTAAGAAGCGTAAAGCTCTTGATGTAGGTCTAATTCTAAAAGTTTGTATACAATGTTCATTTAAAAATATGTCTTCAAGATCTCTTTAACTAATGTATTTTGTGAGTACAGTTTTTATTGATTTGTTCTCATTCTTGTTCAATATGTAGAGATTAGCTAGTGAGGCAGAGCGTCTCCAACGAGAACATCCATGGCAGGATGGAATTAAGGTAAATCCTAAAACATGAAATGCATGATTCATTATGTCTGTGTGCATGTCAGTGTACAGTATATTAGTGTTCAAACAATTCATATTCTCTGTATATATTATCGTTTGCTGTTCTTTGGTATTCAAGAACAGATTTAGTTAAATTTTTCACCTTAAGCACTGGTGTATCAATCAATCAATCAATCAATCAATATTTATTTATATAGCACTTTTCATACAAATTCATGTAACACAAAGTGCTTCACACTACAACG
>JAODLL010052641.1:6677-19112 GCA_026546735.1 Forbesichthys agassizii
CCCCCCCCCCCCCCCCCCCCCCCCCACCGCCAAAGTGGAACAAAGGGTTTAACTCATCTACGCAGTACATTGGCAGACTTATCTAGCCTAACAAAGTAACCTAAATAATAAGAGCAATTCAGATAAACACATATGGTTTGGGAGATATGTAGGCCTATACCCAAAAGTTGCAACAGTCCGACTGCGTTTAGAGATCAGTATACTGTACAATCTTTAACATAACTATAGGAACCCAACAAAGTAGGACACATGATGCCAGGCTTCCCAACCATCATCCGGTCTAATGCTAGCATCAGAGAAGTCCCTTCTCAGGCCAAAAAAATACACCGGTTTTATACATCAGGTTAAGGCTCTCCTCACATCAACTCAACCTTGAAAGTTGGCAACTCTGGGTTAAACAACAAAAATATTTTGACCTGACCGCTCTACAGTTTACAGAGTAATCCCTAAACACTAGATCGAAGGATGCCGGGAGATATGATAAGACTATGTGTGTGTGTGCGTGTGTGTGCGTGTGTGTGTGGTTAATATGAACTCCACTGTGGGTAGACACAGTTAACCGACATTTTAACTGTGACGGTTTGACAGGAGGAACTGGATTCAGCTGAGGAGGGCAATGGCGGGGGATTGTCCCTAACACCGCCCGAATATAATACAAAATATGTGTGTGTGTGTGTGTGTTTGTGTACGTGCATGTGTGTGTGTGTGTGTGGAGAGGGGGGGTTACTTATCAGGGATATTCCCGTTACCGTTTGTTTGTCCCTGTTCGTTGGAGACAAGCTGGTTAGTTATTTCAGGAAGTAAGTGGAAGATACTTGTCTTTGTTCAAAATGTGTTTCAGAGCGCTACAGTAATTTTATGTATGAATTTAGTTTGGACTTTATTTATGTTTATGTTTATTTATGTCAAAACAGTTTGTTAGTGATTAAGAGTTTTGATTTTTGTTATTTGGGGAAAAGGGCAGCTGACGAGATTAAGGAATGTTATGTTGAATCCATGGCTAATTAATAAATTGTAAACTTTATTGGCCTTGAATTAATGTTAAAATTAATGGAGGAAGAAACATGCAGCTGCTAGCACGCACACACGCACACACACGCACGCGCACACACACACACGCATACACACACACACATACACGCACACACGCGCTCACACACACAGACACACGCACAAACACGCACACGCATACACACACAGACACACGCACACACAACAATGTACTATAACACTCCCACTGTAATGGCTAATGTAATGGGACAGATGGCTCCACTAACAACCCAGACTCACATAGCGGGACACTGGATACACAACAGTGGAAACACAACAGTGGAAACGCAACACTGTCTCTTTAAATCACTTCAGACTGTAATAACAACACCTGTGTTGGCACAGCCCGATGGTGTCATGAGATTGAAGGACTTCTTTGGTATAAAGACGCGTAACTCTCTTCTGTCAATTGGGCTTCAACCCTAATCTGAGAAGAGCTACTAGCTTGTTTCTCCAGCAGCTCAAACAAAGTCAAATGGCACTATGAAAATAAATCAACACTTTTTTTGTTTCACTTGCAAAGTTTTCATGTCCCTGGCAGACAACTTGCTAATTGCAGTTGTCCTCGATGGCCTTCCCAAGATAAATATAGGTCTCTTTATCTCTTCTAGCCCATCTAGTCCACTTAACTGAACAGAAATGCACCCAGTCCTGTTGACTTTTCACTTAAAGTTGTCCCAAAATGTCCTTATTGACTCTGTTCTAGTGCCTTCCCCAAAATGACGCTGTTTGAAGGGTCTCGTTGCATCCCAAACTGTCTTTGGAAAAGACACTTGGAAAGACACAATATAAGTGATCTCTCCCACAACAGCAGTTGTCTGAAAAATATGACAATTGTAAAAAAATATGAATTAATAATAATTAGTCATTATTATATTATTATTATTATTATTATTATATAGAGAAGCAGATTGCCTTAACCTGCTGATAATATAACATCTGTATAAAGGTTCTTACAAAATTTCATGCATGTAAAAATAGAAAATAGAAACAATAAAATAAAATAAAATACAATACAATATTAAGAAGCTTATTATGTATATACATACTATATGTAAAAACAAATACAATTAGCTATTAACTATTCATTACCTACAGTGTTAACCAGACTTTATAACTTGGAAAAACCCAATTTAACTTGAGCTAATTCAAACATATTTACCCAACTATTACATTGTATTTGTGACACAATAACATTCTTAAAAAGTACATTACATTGCAGACAAAGTAATTATAGATTACTTCATTTCCTTGAGGTAATCAGGTTCCACTAAGCCAAACAATTTAGGTTTACAGTGATATGTATTGGTAGTGTTTACTGAGACTATGGAAACATCAGACCAAACATTTTCAAGTGTGTTAATTGTTTTATGCATTGTGAATTACCATGACAAGAACTGGCATGACATTAAATATATGTGTTTGTATTTGTGTATTGCACTTTCAAATTTCCTTTCATTCTTTTTATATTCCCTGTAATTTGAATTCTGTTCAATACTGATATGGGACATGTGAGCTATCCTGACATGCCAGATGAATTGTTAGTAACAACTCAATCTGGGGAGCCGTCCATTGAAACTGTTTGTAAATAGGGCAGGTAATTTCAGAAAAGTACTTGGCAGTTGATAGAATGAGCCATCTGGTCAATTTCTCTGTCGGCACACCTAAACCACGCCTGTATAACTGTCAATGCGATGCAGAGTGTAAAGTTTAGTTTCTACTTGGACACATTCAAAATTATTTCTAGGCTTTCCAGACTGATTCTCACAGCGAAATTTAACTAAAGCTTGTGATAAAGAGTCTGCAATCCATTTGAGAAGCTCAACATTGCTCCAAGACCTTCAAGCCTTGTGGAGGACAGTTGATTGTGTTGGGGATAAGGGATGGAACGATAAAAAAATGTCAGTCCCGATACTGATGCAGATACCGGAACTTTGGGTTTGGCCGATACCGAGTACCGATCCAATTCCAGTGTTAAATTAAGTTTTTATGTTAAGTTGCAAAGTAAATGACAACCATTCTCTTTTTCAGGACTTGGATGCATTTTATAAACCTGTTGCTGATAGTGTGGCCTGGGTAGGTTAGACATGGCTGATGCTTGACAGTAGACCTACGCGTGTAAATACATTTTATTGGATCAGCCCCGTAGATTCTTTTACAATCTAAATATCGTATCGGTGCCATCCCTATTGGAGATCAGTATGTGAATGTGACTTGAGACTGTAGGATCATCAACAAAGTGTTGGGTGGGCTGTGAAGATTAGCCCTGTGTGTGTTTGTGTATATGCACGTCTCCCTTTCTACTGTGTTTGTGTGTCTATGTGTGCGTATCTGCCTGCCAGTACATTGTGTCACGGCCCTGCCTTGGTTTCAGCAGGCCTATTGTCCTTTTTGGCTGTACAGAGCCTAATTAGGCTAATTAAGGGCACCTGGGCAGATCACCTATATAGGTGTGTTGTCAACACACATGCGACTTTGTGACTCTCCTGGCACCACACATGCTGTTGTTGGTTGGTTTTGGGTTCTTAGTTTGGTACATACACTTACAGACTTTCACACCTCGTTCTAGGTTATTCTGTTTGTTAGGTATGTGTTTGGTTTACGGCCTTTGAGCCAGGTCGTAACAATTGTCTCAATGGAAACTCCTGCCGCACACACACGCACGCACACATGCACGCACACATGCATGCACGCACGCATGCACACACACGCAAAGCCATTCATGCACAGAAGGGAAAACGAAAGCTACCCATAATTATCTGACTGATCAGATGGTGTTAATATGAAGTACAAATGTTTGTTACATTTGAATGAGGATAAATAACTTTGCACTTTCACAAATCCTAAACTAGCTAAACTTCTGGACAATGTATGTAAAATGTAAATTGTGATTGCTGTAATGCTTATAGCTCTGCAATGCATTGACCATTCTCAAAACTGCTGTCTACAACTCATGATCTTCATTTTAGTTTTTTATTAATTATTTTGAAATTTGCTAAATTGCAATTTGAAAATCCCATGGTGAAACAGGTTCTGTTTGCTTTTTAGCGGTCTGTAGAGAATGTCCAATCAAAGTTGTCCATGTGCATCACGCCTCATGCCATCAATTACAGTAATTGGCAACATTTAATGTAACACAGAAAATTATGAATTCCGACTTTACAGTAAATGTCACGTAGCACAGATAGGCATTGACACTGCAGTCATATAAAGAGAATGGCCTCCAAAGTGTGCATGTGTGTGTGTGTGCGAGCGTGTGTGTGCGTGCGTATGTCTCTACAATTAAATGGTTCCCATATCACGCTTTCTTATTTGTGTGTGTGTGTGTGCATGCCTTCCTTTCTCTGTTTGTGTATATGTGTGTGGGTATGTGCTGCCCGTAATTTGCCTGTGTGTGTGTGTGTGTGCGCGTGCGCGATCAGGGTGGGGGTAGACGTTGGCTTGTGGCGAGGGTTTCCTGTCAGCAAGCAGATGGGACCACCTTTTTGTCAAAGGAAGGGGGGCAGCCCCGTAATATTTCACGTGTTGTATATACTCAGTAAAACCTTTTACTCCTAATGTGTCAACATACTGACGGACGTTCTGCTCCTAGCTAGAGGAACTCAAATACCTCCTTGAAGATGCAAAGGTACTTGATGCCCGATGTCTGATAATAGTAAACATCAAGTCAGAAAGTCCCCCATCCCACCCGTTTCTCTCTCTCTGAAGCAAATACCCTGCTTGACATTCTTTTGTGGAAAGTACCATTGTTTATAGTTAACGTTTAGATTATTAATCATTGGTGAGCGTTTGATGCTTATAGAAAAATAAAGATTTAGACTTAATTAAAATATTTCACCTTTAAAGTTGCTGACTCAATTATAAGACTTTGTTTGTGAAATTATCATAAACTTACTTTAGAATATTCTGAAGCAATAATGAATAATCGTTTTTTGCACTTATCACCAATATTAAAATCTTGAAAATGGTCATTTAAGTTAAATTTGATGTGAAGAGAAACTTTATTCATCATGATTTGGATTTTCCTATATTTATCATTTAGATAAATATGTACAGTTAGTATGGAAAAGATTAGCCTTGCTTGTAAATTATACCAGATTTAACCAACCCATTATTCTTTTTTAAATCCTCATCTAAAATTACAATTTCCCACAAAATCCAAGGTTGATACAATTTAAGCAGGTGTTCGTTCAGCAATCCATTATTATTTATATAATTAAACTCAAGTTAAAAATATTTGTATTATAAATTAATTATTTGACAGAAGGCAGGAAAAATCAAGCTATTAAATAGATCTATATTTCAAATATTTTGAAATGAGCTATAATAATAATTTAGAAGGAATATTCTTCTGCCCTTGCATAAGAGTCCCCTTGTAAATTTGGCAAATATACAGTATACACATTCCTAACAAATTTCAACATTTTCTTTGCACATCATAAGAAATTAAAATTAATCTTATTTTATATCATAAAGACTTAAATACTATAGGCCTATTCATGCTTATACCAAATGAGCTGAAACAACAGAAGTGAATTTTCATTGTTTTTCCACTCAACTACATTGATACAGCAGTTTGGTTGGATAATTGCCTTTCATTGTAGATAGATTGAATCCAGTCCAAACATTATTTAGCCACCATGCTCTCTCCCATGGAATGAATTTATTCTGCAATGTATTTGGACAACATTCAAACTCCACCATTGACTCAATGCCACTAGCAGGCAGATTACACTCTCACAATGGAGGGATTGTTAACATGTCATATTGTGAAGGAATGTGAAATGATAAAGGGGATGTTTCAGTCCCCCTCCTGGAGTCATGCTGCAACATACACATAATATAGCTGTTCCTTGAGAGAACCACTGATTTGATTGTCATCCTTAGTTAGCCAGTCAGCTAATGATGCACTGCTGCTGGATGTACCATCGCTACGCACTCCTGGAAAATAATAGACGAGCTTAATAAGAGGGCAACACAGAGAGAGAGAGAGAGAGAGAGGGAGAGAGGGAGAGAGGGAGAGGGAGAGAGGGAGAGAGAGAGAGAGAGAGAGAGAGAGAGAGGGAGAGAGAGGTGCAAGGCCATCGCCGTTGATCGCCCACACATGTTTCATCCACTTCTCTATCACTCCATTACCTCCATGTAAATGACAGCTCTCTGCATCCCGCTGAGGAGAGAAAGCCACTGTTGAGCCCACGCACTGCTCCACACACACACACACACACACACACACACACACACACACACACACACACACATGCACACACACACACACACAAACACACACACACACACACTGCTCTCCTCCATCGCTCTCCCACTCCCACACACATGCACACACACACACACACATGCACACACACACACACATGTACACGCACACACACACGCACTGCTCTCCTCCATCATTTTTCCACTCCCACACACATGCACACACACACACACATGTACACGTACACACACTGCTCTCCTCCATCGCTCTCCCACTCCCACACACATTCACACACACACACACATGCACACACACACAGGTTGGTAAAGGATGGTCTGAGCAGGCGTTCCAGCAGAGTGACCATTCAGGGGAGCACAAAGTGTTTAACCGTAATCTACCGCTAAATGTCAGAAAGCAGAACTGAAATGAAGTTTGGTGAGACCATGAGCTACAATTTCATTATCCCGCAAGAGTCAGTCCCGAACTCCTAAAATTGACCAATCCCAAGACCCGCCCCTTTTCACCTGTCTTCCAATAACAGCATTTTATGAATCAGACAGAGGGTGTTTCTCAATGTCAAGGATGATTCCTTGGTAGGACGGCTCTTTCCAAGTACCTTCCTAATCGGGTCCTTCCGAGGCTAGGAAAGACATTCGAAGAACACGTAATGGAACGGCCTAGCTAGTGTGCAAGATGACGTCATTCAAAAAAAGTCCCGCCTTCAAAATCATTATGCTTAATTAAACCGCACGTTTTGTTTTTAAATAAACTGTTTAAAAAACAATGGATCATGCTGTTTTGTTGTTAGTTTCGTTTTGCGCCATCCTCTTCTGATGTTTGCACAAGATTGTGGGTATTTTTAGGCCGCGGAGGATGCACACATGCATCCTTCAAAATCCTCTGATCGAAGGCCTGAGTCCTTGGTAGACCTCTAAAGCATCCTAGACATTGGAACGGTACTTTGTCCAGATTGATGACGTGGCGTCCTTGAAATCCAGCCGCTAAGGATGCTTCCTCGACATTGAGAAACACCCAGAAACTCTGTTTTCTTATAATGGCTTTCTATGCGGTTTTGTTCAATCCAGAGGCATGGAAAGAGAGAGTTGCACCATCAGACATTTTCATTGGACACATGGTTGAAGAGGCAAAACAGTTCCAGAAAGTGCTTGGTAGCTATTTGAATCGACATACATACTGTATATATAACTTAATTTATGTTAATTCATTGTGAATGCACAGATTTACATTTACAATAGGGTACTTTTATTATTTGCGGCTAACTTCCGGGAACTGTTTTGAGGCTCCACGATCCGCCATTGCTGTGAAAAAAACAGTGTATTAGAGTAACCGGAGATGACTCTCTCTTTTCATGGCTGTGGTCCAATCTAGTTACAGTAACAAGGTTTGCACACTTTGCATTGTATGTAATGTAATTAAGGCTACCTGGACTTAGGGGGTGAGTTATGCACTGCTTTGTCAAAAGATTAGACCTATGCCAGCAGTGCAAATTAATTATTTTAGATGACATTATAGCATTATTAGAGAGCAACGCAGCATTTATGGCTATTAATTAATACACCTTTAACATTATCAGTTCTGTATAGGATAGGAAAATGCACGCCGTTTTATGTAAGACGTAGTTACACAATTTTAAAAAATAATTTTCTAAATTTTATTCTAGTTTAGCTACTGTATGCATTTAAGGCTTCTAAAGGCTACTGTACGCATTTTGTGTATTCTCCCGGACATTCAGCATGCTAACAGGGGAAGGATGGTTCAGTGTTCTGATTGTTTGATTCCCCAGCTGGAAGGTTGTGGGTTCAAACCCTGGTATGACCTACCTGTAAGCATTCTTGAGCAAGGTGCTTAACCCCCTACTATTGGTGTGTGAATGTGAGGCAAAAATAGTGCTTTGTATAAAAGCAATCCAAGATCAAATAGGTTTTTCATGCGTTTTTGGGGAACTGGCAATATCTTTCCTTATTACAATATGTGAACACGGGGGACGGGTAGAGCATGCGCCGTTGCACAAAAACTCGGCCTATGTTGCCGACCGCACTCCTTTTATGTGAATGTGCGCAAACTCAAACGAAGTAAACACTGACTCAACAAACAACCATCTTCATTGCAATTGTACTACTGCACCAGTAACGCCAGTTTAGGCAGGCAGAGTTTGTCGACCTGGACTTTCCCTGATAACCCTGAGTCAAATCTTAGTAGGTTGAACTCTATTCGTATTGTAGGCCACTGGAGTCATTAATTCTGCAGAAAGCTTGTTGATATTTGACTCAATTAAAACAAAAACATCTCTTCCTTCAATGCCATAGGGTACTCTCTCAGAGGCTCCGCCCCCTACACATTGGAAACACATTGCCAGGGCTGGGACAGTGTTTTGTGGTGCTTTCTAATCCACTTTGTCTTCCCATTTACCGAGTCAGGGCGGTGTGAAAACATCGGATAATTGTTTCAGACAGCTATAGTGGAATTTGACAAAAAGCATATTAGCTTACAGTAAAATCGCTGATTGTACCTTTAACGGAGAGATTTTGTGGTGATGGAGCACAACATTAAGGCTATGTGGCTAAATGGGCAATGCTTTGGTAAAGATTGAAACCTCTTCTTCCCTTATGTCTCCCATAATGGAGCGTTTGTGTACTATGGCTGGGGTACTAAGGACCTCACGATACGATACGTATTACAATACATGGGTCACGATACGATACGTATCACATTACATGGGTCACGATACGATACAATATCACTGTACATTGCAAATGGATACATATCGCAATACTATATGCTGAAGTTTTAAGATGATAATCAACTTTCTGGTCTAACCCTAACCTGAGTAATATGTACATTTATATAACCTAGCAAAATTAGGAACTCAAAAGACAAATTGAGTCAAAACTATTTCATTAAATATTTTCTTCCAGTGTATTATAATAATGCTTGCATTACACACTGTCACTGAACACACTGAACTGAAATGTAGATTGCTATAACATCATATGAAAATACATAGGATGCCAAAGGATACCATAGGCACCAAATGTAATAAAAAAAAATCAAATATTTCACATGCATTATTTTTCTGCAAGCAGAGTCTGTATTTTTCTACATCCAACGAAAGTGTACAATGCAAGGCAAACTGGCCGGGTGTGGGCGTGTTGCGGCCAGGACTTGGTAGGCCTACTTTATGCCAGTGCATTAAATTATCCATTTCTAAATAAATATTGTATTTATTTAGAGATTGCTAAGACTAATTGCTAGGACGTTGTTTGCGTAATTAACAGATTTGATGTTTTATATTCCTTTAACATTAACAAGACTACAACCACACTTATCATGAACCATTAAGCTAGTAAATATCAATGGTTTTCAGACGGCGAAAATATCTATCTTTTTTTAATACTTTCCTCTATAAATAGAGTGTTCCACACAGACAATATTTGTAAAACTAAGAGATTCGCTGAAATAAAATAAAAATGTGTATGCTTTTAACACTTTATAAAATGATATTAGCAGGGCTAACGCTACCTAGGTGGCTGGGCATTTCAAAACCTTTCAATCTTCCTGTTGAATCTTGAGAATTTTGAACGCTTGCGTCATTCCCAACGCATAGATTTGGACAATAAATGACTTCCGGCGCAACACAATGCATTTCACACATTTGGTGGACACCTGACGTAAGTATTCTCATTACAGTAAACACTAGTCAGGGTGGAGGGAATGATAAACAATTCCAAATATCAGGCAATGTTGGCACAAAGCCTTCAGGCGTCTGTTAGAAAGCCAAAGATGAAGAGGAAGTTCACCTTTCAGCACGACAACAACAACAAAGCACACATCCAAATCCACTAAAGCACGGCTTCACCAGAAGAAGAATAACATTTTGGAATGGCCCGGCCAGAGCCCAGACCTGAAACCGATTGAACATCTATGGGGAGATCTGAAGAGGGCTGTGCACCGGCGATGTCCTTGCAATCTGACAGGTTTGGAGCACTTTTGAAAAGAAGAGTGGGAAAATATTGCCACGTTAAGATGTACCATGCTAATAGACTCCTACCCAAATAGACTGAGTGCTGTAATGAAATCAAAAGGTGCTTCAACAAAGTATTAGTTTAGGGGTGTGCACACTTATGCAAACAGGTAATATTTTTTCACCCTCAAAGATTTCAGTTTTAACATTAAACAACATTAAAGGTCACATTAAAGGTGAAAAATGTTCAGACATTATTTTTCTTTGTCTCATTATTTTACATCACAAAAACCTAGCATTTTAACAGGAGGGTGTAGACTTTTATATCCACTGTATGTTTGGAGCCTCTGATTGCAATGTTGGCACATTTGTGCAGCTGAGAGATTGGAATTTAACATAGAGGGTGCAACGGACGGTATGGCTGCATTCGAGATTTGGAAATGGAGGGCAGGAGTGATTTTTCAGCTTTTATACAGACCAGAACAAACCAGCGTTCCATGCAAGTCAATTATACAACATTAATTCCCAAGTACCTACAGTATATGATTAACCTGAGACCACAGCTGACTTTGTTTCAGGCCATGCATGGTAGATGTAGCTGTCTGGGCGCTCCCTACGTCCAGCCTCGTGAGACCATCCTGATCTTGTCAGCTTCAGTTTGACTTCACTGCTAGAATTAGTCTGGAAATCTTGGAAATCGGGTGATTAAGGCCGGTGTTCTGATCATTTATGCTGCCTTGCTGAAAAATGCTGCCGTAACGCATGCCCTATTGAAAACTGCTACATTGCATGTTCATTGTTCCTATTTCCAAGATCCAATAAAGTTATAACTCTCATAATGTGATATAAAAAGCTTTATTGTTGCATATATTACACACGTAGCTTTATGCCTACATACTCCTTCGGAAATTGGCATGGGGAAATTACAAATATGCCCAAACAATCTTGAAATTGTTGTTAATGGTGGGAATTGGTTAACATTATGTAAATAATTATTAAATATACAAATGTTAAATTACAACCTAGCAAATAATGTTACCCGAATCATGTTCTACAAGTTAAATGACAAGAAGCCTTATACATTAGTTAAAAACATGCAACTAGCTACTAGCCTATTAGTTAAAAAATCAAGATTATGTAGCAGAAATCTACGTGCATTGCCTCAAGCATGACGAAAATGGTGCAATAACGGCTGTGTGCTGTATTATGTCGAGGGCTCGACGTAATACTAGCTAGCATAAATCGTCAGAACACCGGTGAACCTAGTGTGTTGCAAATCAGCGTTGTATTGTTAGCTACAGGCGTGGTTTAGGTGTGACGTAGGCTACATGAGAACAGCTGGAGACAAAAATCAGTTTTATTAGAATTTATTAGAAGAGTAAAGGCTTTTCTTAATTGAAAATATGTTTCTCTTCTCATTTTTCTACTGCAAGAGTGGATAACAACAGGCTGCTTGTTCACAGGATCGTCCAATCACATGCTGTTGTTGGCATATGCTGCTGTGTACAGCATGTCACCTCCTTACCTAGCACACGCACACACACACATTCTTTATGAATCACAATGACATTTTAATTTGTTGACAGACCTAAAGTACAGTACATTTTTGATAATGTAATTGTCAACACAAATGTAGCCATATAGTGTACATCAGACAATACCAGCAGAATGCAGTTTTATATTGACAACACGACTAAGCATTTTGACACAACTGAGCAACGTGTTTGTCAATAATGACACAAGGACTTGACATTCTGATGACAATGACATGTTCATTGACGTAACAATGTGCTTTTACGAGATAGACTAAGGATTTTAAGCAAGTTACGAGCTTTTGCCGGAAAAACATTGTGTTTTACTGTTTGTACGTATTGTTTTGAGAAATGTACAAGCTGGTATGGAACTGTTAAGACTAAATAAAAAAATGTACCATAGTGAAATACTGTTATTTCTTTAAATCTATGATTTTAGCATTTGTTTAAATATGTATTCTATTGTAAAGTGCCTTGGCAATATTGTTAATTTGTAAAATGAATGTGACTAAAGCCCATTTAAAAGAATAGATAGATAGATAGATAGATAGATAGATAGATAGATAGATAGATAGAAGATAGATTTAAATTAATGGTTATTATTTTAGTGCTCGTGGCTGTGCAGTTTTGTGTATTTATTTAGCTTTACGGTTTGTCCT
>JAODLL010052652.1:0-17808 GCA_026546735.1 Forbesichthys agassizii
CGAATCCCAATATTGAAATCGAATACATACCCAACAAACGAATACCCGAATAATCGAATATTTGGGGCCAGCCCTACCCTGTTCACATAGTGCTTTATTCAAGTAAAGGAAAAGATATTCAATAACATGTGACGCAAAAATGTATTATTTCAGAAAATAATAAGAATTTCTTTTTCGATTTGGGTGTGCTTCAGCACCAATTAATAGTCTAAAACCACCAATGTTAAGAATCGAATCCTAGTTAGTTATTACCAATTGTAGCAGGTAGACTTTAGATGAATAAAAACAATCGTTTGGATGTTTGCATTTTGTAAACATGGAAAATGTTGCTGCTTGTATCTCGTAGGTACTGCCCCATACTGCGTCTCTGGGCTGCTGATTGTCTCCCTCACTTGGCGAACGAATCTGTAAGACGAGCAACTTTTCGCCGATCGCGGTCTGTAAACCGGACCGATGTGCATTATTCAGGTTTTTACAGGGAACCTCCCCCCTTTAGAGTGTTTGATTTCTCCACAAAAAAAGGTTATATAGCCTGTTCAAGCAATGTTCAAAGCAAACGCAGACGATAAAGCAATTTGCCTCTTTCTTTATTAATTTAGGTCTATTTTTTTTTTTTTTGCATAGTGCAGCAGCCGAAACTGTGACCGGCTGTTCGGGAAATCTCCCGATGGCCAGTCCAACCCTGCACCAAGCTGGATCTTTCCTGCACTTAACTTGGATTAATATAAGCGCAGAAACTCACAAATCACACAATCCATCCAAACAACTCTTTTGCCTAAAAAGGAATACAGGCTATATAAAATGTAGAGTAGAGAGTAATGTAGGAATGCCATTCTGACCTGTTCCAGCCCAAATCAAGCACTGCAAACATAACTTTTGACTAAGTGTCAAGGTGTCCCTAAGCAAGACACCTAACCATAACTTCTGGTGGTCAGATCGCACCTTGCATGGCTGACACCGTCATTAGTGTCTGAGTATGTGTGTGTATGGGTGAATGTGAGGCTATACTGTAAAGCACTTTGAGTGGCCGGAAGTTTAGAAATGTACTAGATATAAATGCAGTTTATTTACCATAGTCTCCCATTCATCTATCATTTTGGAATTGCTGCACCACTGAAAGCTAATGCTAAAACGAGATGAATCCAAATACATTTCTCTAGTTCCATCAGGATATTAGACTGAATTGTTGCTCCCCTAATGGACAACAATAGCAATGTACCTTCAACAACAATATATGATATGGCAAATATGTCACCTGGCACACATCACAATCACAATGTGATTCAGAAGTCATGTTTCAGCTCTACATACATTCTGAAAAAGATCACACAGCCCCTTTCACTGCTAAACTGTTTGTCATCAGAAGACATGTTTTGTCTATTTCCTGGCCTGTTGAGTCTAGGCCTGTTATGCTCCTGACCCACCAATCGACCAAACACCGAACCAGAAGGCCTTCTCTTTATCAGCAGATAAAACAAGGGTGGAGGAGACAGTCCTCAGGGCACTAGAACAGCTCCTTAAGAGGGACAATACCTTTTCTCTTTTAGAATGGGTGGATTTCATAATAGCAATCTATACAGTTACAAGGTCTAGGTCCACTGCTGGCTTTTGTCCCTGATGAGCTCTGGTAACAATGCTGTATACTGTATACTTTACCATACATATGCTTGGCATGCATAGTACTTGTAGACAATGTAAAGGCATACTCTACAATGTCCAGCTAATTTTGGTTTGTAGATGTGCATGCCCCTCCCACATTGAACACCTGAGTGAGTGTCTGGCACTTGTCTCTACTCTTCCACATACAGACGTCCAGGTTCAAACCCTTTTCTATTTATCCCCACCTTTGTGGACTATTGCATATATGTTGAACAATGCGCTGGGGTGAATATTTGGGGTTCTTTGGGTGCTATAACCTAATCAAGTGATGTATCATACACTCACACTTTGCCTGTGGTGCAAAGCTTAGCCTGTCAATGTGTTAAAAAACTTACTACAAGAAAATGTTTATCTGAATTTACAATTAGGCTAGGATACAGATATGTTTCCTTGTTGGATGGATTGAGGTCCTTGCGTCATTTGCCAAACGTGGCTGATTTTATCCAGATGTAAATATGTATTCAGAATGGGCGGAATAACACCTAGGTTTTCCTGGGTCAAATTAATCTCCACCAATCAGAGCATACATCGTCAACAACTAACACCTTGACTCAAGAACACAGGTTGCACATAAAGCCGTTATAACGTCTGAAAGTTGATGCAGGGTGCCTAGCCATTCTTTTACGGCTCAGATCAAGATGCACGTGTCAACATCTCCAGTTACGAACCTGTAACACCAATAGCCTACTATTATATGCTATAATGTACCACAAAATAGGTAGAATACCACACGCTAGATTATTGAATCTTTAGGTAAGTAGCCAGTAGCATGCACCATAGACATAAAAAACGAAACCTTTTAGTTAAAGTTTTCTCACATACGTTGTGTTCTTTACTAAATTCTTCCTAAAACAATATACAATAACAAACATTTCAAGTCGCGAATCGATCATACAGTATCGACCAATGCCATAGCCTATAGAGCGAAATAAACCTAATATCTGATACTAAAAATAACAACTCACCTTATTATATGCTCTGTATGTAAGCGAGAAATGTTCGATCCCTCTCCGGTCTCTGACTCCGTTCCTTGTATTTACGTGAGGACTGTCGTGTTAAAGCAGCGTGTCCGCTATAGTGCGTCTAGTTGTAGAGTGTTCCCATGCGTAAAACACTCGCTCACAGCCGCCCTGCCTGAGCGCGGCACCTTGACTGCAGACACTGGGACAGTTTTGTATGCAGCGGCACGATAAAGACCAATGTGTAGGGGGTGGGCAGGTAGGCAGCTATGTAAACTGACTCCTGTGCAGCCTATAGTGAGTATGTCGTGGGGGAGGGGTCGAGGTGGCAGCAGACTTTTACAACAACTTTTATTTTTATTCATGACGACAAAGGTTTTTCCAGGTAGGTTTTTCACAAATGTGTGATTGCTTCAGGCCTGGCTATTAATCAGTTAATCTTTTGTTTTTACAAAGTTGATTAAGAGGAAATTAATCAAACGTTTGACACCTAATCCCAGTAGGAGGTGCTTTATTTATTAAATCTTAACCTCTATTATGTCCAGTCAAGATGGCTAGCTAATATGAAAATTCAGAGCCCATATATTGTTCATTCCTTCTGTGTTTTCGCTTCCACTTCTATTAACCCGCTCTGCCATGAATTGCAGTTCAAAATGCCAGACACTGAAAGCCCGGAGACAGAGAGAGACAAAAATATAAAGGAGTGATCAGCATATTTCATACACACCTGTTTCTAATTCATTTCCTCATCGCTCTTGACGCAGCAGACAGAGTGAAGCTCTGCAAATAGTTCACTGATAACATAAACACACACAGGGCAGTAAAAGACACATCTTACACTGTATACATTCTACAGGCAGGCCCTCCATATCTCCATACACTACTGTTGAGTGTCCCCTGGAGAAAGGCACTATACTTTCGCTTTTTGAGCTACAACCCAGAGAAAGAAGCACTTTCCCAGTTTGCACAGCGTACGCGCACCTCTTATTTCTTATTTCCCCCATAAACAGGCACAAACAAACAGCATTAAAAGCATGCATATTTTATTAATGTGCGTAAAGGTGCAAAGATTAAGGTGCTACTAAAATAATACATAATGACCACTTTTACAAACCATTGGGCTTAGAAAATACACTCCTGTACGATGGTGTCCCGTGACCTATGCCCTCACATCCCTGACTCAAGGAAGCATTACTTTCTGCATGGGCAAAGACCTAAACAACCCCAATTTTGTTGGATGCCATATTTTATCCAGCATGAATATCCAGCACAAACGGACGATCCTGGTTGTATATATGGTTGTAGACCACCATCACAGCAGCTGTTTCAGACCATATTAACAGAGGGGCGATAAGCCAGGAGAAGCTGTGAACCATCACGCATTGGGAAGGTTAGGGAAAACACAGGGTTTGAACTGGTGTCCTTAAATGCTGTTTAACAGTTCATTTTAAGGGTTGCACCAACTACACACAATTTGGGTTTTGTGTGTAGTTGTGCGACCCACCTTTGCAATGTCTGGTTTGCATTCCACTTTTTAAGGGCATAGGTCAGTTGACCTCTTTGTGGATTGCATGTATCACCATCATAGTTTTAGGCTATTTGGCTGGGGACTAAATATAGCTATGAATTCAATAATCATGAACAAGGTTTGGTTTAATATCTGGAGCATATATCTGTGAGAAAAGCACTCTTATTTAATTCCGAAATTCATATATAAATTTCAGAAATCTCAGAAATCACTTTCTAATTAATGTGTTATAAAGTGTCATTTATTTCCATCTGTTCTATCTACCGTAGAAACATTTTTACATCAGCATTTTAAAATACTGTATCTTCTTTCTATATGTACTGTATCAACATTGTGTCATAAACCTGGAATCCCCAGAAGTCATGTTGTCCAAAGTTTGTAAGAGTAACAGTTATTCTTTATCCATGTATGTTTGCTGCCAAGGAAAATGAAAATACCTTTTATACCTTTTTTCTTCCTGTAGACAAATAGTAGAAAAACACACACAGATTTAAAGATTAATGACGCTTCATGTGGACAGGAAACCACTGCTTGCCTGCTTCCTGCCAGGGCCCTATTGTGTAGACCATTTGCTGGCATTTCACTAATGACTAGTGGGCAATGTTGAGGCTATTTAGAGCCATTGAAGAAGTTGGTGTGTAGTTCGCAGTTGATGTGGACTAGTAATTTGTCTTAAAACCTAGAATTAGTCCAGTGACGTGATGGTAGTATTGATGCTTGGAGGTGTATTAACCTATAGGTGAGTGGTGTTAACCTCAGGAGTCGGTAGCTTTGCACTGTAGAATATGATCCTGGCTATACTGTAGCATAATACATTTAAAATGCTACTTACAGCCACTTTCCACACTACTGTTTTATATACATCATAACATTACAACTAGTGCACAACAGAAACACATAGGGGAATTATACAGAGGGTTAATATACAAGAAACTGATTTAGGAAAATATTAACATAACTATTCAGAACATAAGAATCTTTACGAGGGGCAAACCAAATTCCATAACATTATGTGAAACACAAAAATAGATTTAGATAACAGTGTTAGTCCAGGTTAAGTGGTCACAGTTTCACACTTTTACTGGTATTTAGCTTTGAATGTCTGACATCTGTAAGGGAGGTGCATTTATCTGCACCATCTCTGGACTCTCTGGACGCATCTCAGCATGTGTACAGAATCTAGGTTCCAGATCCCTGATGGTGGCTGACATATACATATCTCTGCTCTAGTCTCTACCTTTCCCTAAACCCTGACCTTTAACCCTTTTCCTACCCTAGTCACGACGCCTTTTGTTAAGTGTTTACATCTGGTGAAGGAACGCCATGCCGCTTCATTGTTTTGCTACACTTACAATATCCCTGAGGAAAAAAAAAAGGAAAGAAGGATCCTTAAACCTCATTGTCTAAAAATCCCAAGGGAATGCAAATTGTCTCATATTATTAAAGAACAATATTAGTGTCAATTCAGAGAGAAAGCGTCCAGCCCATGGCGAGGAGAAACATTCTTGAGAGTTTTGTGTATTTCCACACGGTCCAAGGATTCATAGCATCTGGGTGAGTCTTTGACGGGATCTTTGTCCATTACAGTATGAACAACATGCTCACAGCTCGGGGCTTAGAGGTATATCATGTGACCGGACTTCTGTAAAGACCAAATCAACACATTCAGGCTTCCATAAAAACAAACCTGGGCAATCCGAACATTAGTTGAGGTGTGTTTCTCCTTGGCACATTGTTTTTAAGCAGCTGCACCGAAAGCATGTCGTGTCTAGGTGGCAATGCCGCCACCTGCAAAAATATGGTTTGTTGGAACAGCAACTACATTTTGGGAATAGTGTTTTTACACTAAGCAACTGTTGATAAAATGATTATTATTATTATGATTATTGTTTAAACCTGGATATTACACAAAACCAAGCCAGGCAGTCACTCCTAAATACAAATATTTGATCACACAATGTTTATGATGGAGTTAGTATGACTGTTGACCAATGTCCAACTTTGTGGATGTGAGAACACCCTCATTATTTATTTAGCGTGTAAATCCCAGATATACACAAGTCACATCTCACACGCCTGAAGATGAATGTTTTATTGGCCCTGTTCAGCGGATCTGGCTAGCATTCTGAGCATGGCGCACAAAGCTAGAAGCAAGCAGACATCTAATGTCCAGCATGAGGTTGTCCAAGCAAGCACTAGCAAGCGAAGGATCTATCAAATGCCTGGCGAAGGAACAGACATGGAGCCTTATCTAGGCTAATCGCCTCAGTCTGGAAAACATACAACCTAGCTGGCTCTGCAAGCTGTAAACCAGGTTCCATTCAAGATGCATGGTGATCTTCAGTTCTACAGTGAAGGGTTCCACATCTCAAACAGACCACATCCATGCCTACTGTACCCACAGAGAAGCAGGCCAAATCACTTCCACATGTATTCAGGTTGACTGATGATATATGACTAAATTAATGATCTACACCGAGCTCTGCCGTTGTTTGGGAGAGATGCTTTGCAGACGGACCTTAATTCCTGCTCTTGACAAGCTGAGCAAAGGCTTGCCTAAGGAGAGTCAATGATATGCATCAGCAGCTATGCTTTTCCTGTTGTAGTTCACTCTTGGACAAGATCCACTCAAAGAGGAAGTCGGTTGTCCCTTTGTGGTCTGGTTGCTCTCCTTTAATATCGCCCTCATCCATAGCATAAGAGTATGTTGGAAGGTGAACGGAGGTGTCATCACCTGTGTAGTGACAGGGGTGTTGAGGCCAGTAAGTGGTTCTGTGACAGGCCCGACTGCTTCCTCACGCCTCACTGAAGCCGACTTCCTTTTTGCGCTGGGCCTTCAAAAACACAAGGGTGTCAAATTAAGAAAGGGTTTCAACCTGCAGGACGAGCATGGATTCACACTTACCAAGACGTTGTGGCTTAGCAATTTGAACAGTAGGTGGTCAAATGTAGAGACAAAGGTGCTTTTCAACACTTTGCTTGCCCAAAAACATGAAGCTAAGTGGACATGGCTTGTAGATACAGGATTTGCACAGGTGTGCATGTCTTTGCTAATAATATACACAATTAGGCTAACGTTAAACTACAATATTATGATCTAACCAAATTCTTACCCTATCACAGTAACACATACCACATAAATGACCTTATCCCAAACATTTATTTTTAGTAAATTTAATAGGCTGAAACTAAGGAAAAATGTCAAGAGTTTATAACTACAGTTATAAATCAATCACTGAACTGAGGGAAATCTGTATTTATTTTTTAAATGTGTTTTTAGATGATGTAGTGGGGGGAGATGGTTTGACCATGTGTGGGCCAAATGGTGCTCAACTTAATGAGAGATTTGCCAAATTAACACACCAGGGTGCATCCAGGTGCTCATGTCCTCTTTAGCTTGTTGTAATTTTCAGGAAAAGGCCACCAGAAATCAGTTGAAAATGGACCAATGTCCAAATGACCACGACACATTGTCAATGACCCGATGTAAATATGGTTAGAACAGCCACGTATCAGACAGCTAAGCTATGTTAAGCTGATTCCAAGAGGGAAATGTTTTTTTGCTTATTTTACATTTGTCATTTGTCATTGGGAAATTCAAGCAAAAAGCATAAAGGTCCTCATCCTGAAATGTTTGAATTAAATGGCTCAGCTCATCTGTGGGATGACTACAAGCCGTATTTGCATGTCATATGGGAATTTCACAACTTTTGACACCCTGACACACATTAAGTGACCATTACACTGGCCTTTGGCCGGAGTAGCGTTGTTGACAAAGGGATATTTTTAGGAACCTTGAGGGCAGAAATATATCAACAAATATCCCACCCAAGGCCATGGCTGGAAGGGTGGTTTAATTCTGTCAGAATTTACTGACATTTTGTGAGTCTGGGACTTATGGGATTAACAGCTAATATTAAATTATAAGAAATGTCCTGGTGCTTTACAATGTTTAAATTTTAAGTTTCAGATAAAAATGGTCTCTCAAACTGTCTCAAATACAGTACCTGAATTGATTATCTACCAAGAAACAACCCCCAAAGTTGTTCGGGGGCAAGGTATAAGTTAGTCATTGTTTGCTTAAAACAGTGTAAAATGAACCTTAACCTTTGTTTTGCCCTTTGACCTCGGACCTCCCTGAAACAATTATGTTTTGTTCCTTCCATACATTTTAATAGTAATCATTATACACATAGTCATTGACTGGTCTTTAGTTTTAGTATTTATATTGTATTTATCTTTAAAATGCAAAATGCAACAATATTGTTAATCCAATACCACATGCCTAGTCAATCTTTACAGGGATGTTACTTGATTGCTAATCTTCCCTGTTGTGACAACAATCATGCTTTCTATGGTCCAGTGGATACAGTGACTAAATTGTGTCAGCAGAATATATTTCATGTCTCTGACTTACAATGTGATGTGTGTTTCTAGGCAAAATGAGAAAGGAGTAGGATTCTGCCAGAATGGGGAAAACCAGCATGAATATAACCTTTTTTATCATGCATGAAGGAACAGCTTTTGCAAAACGTCCCGTAGGCCCCAGCATAGGGACCAGCAATACACCAGCACTAACCAGTATGAACCAGCCTGGACCAGCATGGAACTCATGCTGGTTTATGCTGGATTTTTTAGCAAGGGTGGCTGTGCAGAATAGCCTACCAGCATCACAAACGGGACATGTACAGAAGAACGCACCAAGGAAGTAATCAGGTAAAACCATGTACATGGTAGAATCCTTCTTTCAATCGTGTTGTTGAACGGGTTATACTACCCCTCTGTTTTGGAATTAAATTTCAATCGGGTTGGGCCTGTCTCTTTTGACTGAGGCGATAACATGAGCATTAAAGCATCAAATACAGAAATCTTCAATATGGTCAGTTTGCTGCATATTGCAGATTGCCTCATATATGTTCTCAAGCTTGTAATGACTTTTCAATGCAGCCGTTGTCAGATGCTGATGTCATCTCCAGCTGACAAAAAAAAAGTGTTTTCAAAGTTACCCTATTATTGACAGGGCTTTATAATTGCATGTAGCACAATGTCTTCTGATATCACAAACAATTTGTCTGTTTTGATATCTATTTACAAGATAAGCTAGAGGAGAAAATGCCACCTGAAATATGTTTGTGTACTTGTAACCTCCATACAAGCCCTTTATCAGTTTGGGGTGTCTGTGTAGTCTCTGGATGAAGTGTTAAACTGGGGGCTACAAAGGGAATTGACTCGTTCTAGTCTAATTGCTTTTTGCCCCAGCAAAAAAGCCCACTATAGTACACCCGCACACTTGACATACTTTCATAATGGTGAATTAAATATTTCTTCAGGTCTTAATAACTTCCTGACAACTTTGCTACAACTGAAAAAGTCTTGCAATTCAACAATCCCTGCTTATTATGAATGACAACACAGACACAAATCATGGTTCATTTTTTGTGAGAATAATAATTAGATTATATACAGTAAAATATATGGTCAAAACTGTGCAGAAATAGTGGTTTATAAAATGGTTGAAGGAAAAAACCTATATGATCTCAACAGTTATAGAAATAATGTTTTCCCAAATGTCCCTCCAATATACCACAAACAAAATCCCTTAGTCTGAAAAAAACTTTTTTATCACACAAATTTTAAATCTGATCAATTTTTTAGCTGCAAACATGAGAATCCTTATTATATTTAAAAAACAGATTTTATGTTTTCTTTTTGTGAGGGAATGTTTCATTGACTGATATCAACTGAAGGAATGAATGTCGTAAACCTTTATTCTCTAGCCTCTATCTCTTCAACAAACACACACAACCATGTCCAGATGATAATTGTCAGAGCCCAGGCTTACAGACATACAGCTGTGTCAGCAGGACTTGGAAAAATCCAGAAGATAAGAGAAGGAGTGCAGAGGAAATGGCAGGTTCACTTTGTGGGGGTGGGTATGTTTGTGTTGGCCTGCCTCTACCTTACCACGCCTCCCTGCAGCTTCACAAGACATTTTAGAGTGTATACCTACTTTGCTGTTTGTTAAAGATCGTGTTAAACAAATAGAGATTTACTTGGAAATACATTATGTACAAATCCATTCCTTTAAACATGTGAGAACACTGAAAAAATGTAGTATTGTATTGTAGAAATGGGGGACAATTTGCATACCCCTCCCCGTTACACCAGGAGGATATAAAAGCGTAGAGAGTGTTTGAATCAGCTCAGTATTTATCCTGCTCCAATGCAAGTTATTAGCCTACTATATTTACTGTCCCTCAACAGCCTACAATTCCATAGCTAAATAACTTTACTGTCCTTTAACAGCCTACAGTCTGATAGCCATGCCTTCATTGCAGAAATAAGCACACAATGTGGTTTAGAGTCAATATGCAGGATTTGAAAGCTACTGGTTTAGTAGCCTAGCCCTCACACAGCCATATATTATAACCAATCTAATCATTTTAACCAGTGTACATCTATCTAAAGTGAAAACACAACTCAAAATGCATGTATACATGTTTCAATCAATGTTCAGCTGAGGATACCTTTTTGGCACAACAAATAGTATAGTATAGAGTTTAACGTAGAACCCGTAGAACACACAATGGGTGTGGTTACAACATCTTCTGCTGACACACCCCCAGCTTATGAGAACAGATAATGATAGTTATATTATCACACTTTTGAAACGTAATTTTATTTACTTGCCGACTTTTTTATTAATTCAAATTTGGCTGGGTGGTTAATATTACCTTTTTTTGTGGTGTGACAAACTGAAAACACTGCTTATGTCTGCTTTACACAATCTTTAAAGTAACTGTATATGACTTTGTACCACAAGATGTCACACTTAACCAGCGTTCACATGGACAACAGACAAGGGAGACAAAGCGACTGGCTGCAATTCATTTTAAATGAGAGTTGGCAATTGACAGCTACAAGAGACAAGTAGCCACTGCAAGCCAGAGGTCTCTGTTATGCAAATACTGAGTGATGCGACATGTCGACCAATCTCACCATAGGGAGTGAAGGCAGTGTAACATGTTTTACTGAAACAAATGATCCAACAATAAATAACCACAAGCCAAGTGACAAGCATTTTGCCACCCATGTTAATGCAGGGTAAACAACGTACCAGCCCCTCACACCAAAACAAATGCTTTGTGGGCCACACACACACGCACACACACACACACACACAGCCAGACGATTATGTTAACAAAGAACAGAAGAACTCAAATTACAACACTCACAGATGGAGTGTGATGTCATTCTCTGCAGTATGCAATTACACCTCTATGTCTTTACATAGAAAATAGTTATTTGGTGCTATAAAATATCTGTATACTTTAACAACTTTAACTCACCTAGAAGCAAAATACATAATACAAAAAAAGGGATAACATACCCTGTTTTATGTAATTACATTTTTTTACACAATAAAGTGCTGTAATTGCTAGCTAATGACATTAGACATCAAGGGATTGTGGGTGCGTGCTCTCAAAAATATTTAATCCCCCAAAATATTTTACAGTAATCTCAGAGAATTTCAGACAATGTTTGTAAAATATATGAAAATGTTTTTCTTTTGTCAAAGTTTGCTAAAGCTATACCTGTTTGACTGTCTGACTTGTATAGCTAAAATATTGTTGCAGGCAGCACATATTATACGGTACAGTAGGAAGAACACGTGAAATCAAATAACGCTGACAACATTAAGTAATAATATTGGAATAAAACAACAAGTGATGTTGGGCAGGGGTCCACTGGGACCAGGGATGGGGACCACTTTGCTATGCAAAATAATCACCCAGAATATAGATAGCTTTGTTTCTACATCAAAGAAATTGCATTTTTGTGCGTGCCAAAATGCAATACAATACCACAGACACACCACATCAGAGGGGCCCAGTCTTCTCTCAGATATTAGGGCATATGATTAAGGGTTTCCCCCGAATGAGCATTGTGCCTTGTTACTTTGTTCCTTGCTCGTCCATCGCCAGCCTTGTCCTAAAAACAGTACAGTTGTTGTTTGCTTTCCGTCATCTTCGTTGTATTGTTGTAAGAGAGTCGAGACTCAACACAATGGTTTATTCACAAGAGGCCTTGTGAGCATGGCTTCTTGTACAAGCTATAGACAGACAAATGATGATTGGGGAATGATTATTTTTTACAGAATCAAAGTTGTGTTACCTCACTCAGTGATAATTAGGCACAAACAGCATTTTATTCATACAAAAATATTAATATTAATATATAATAGAGATTGTAGCTTTAATACAAATTCACACTTTTGTGTCATGCGCTATAACTGTTTTCTAACAGCCAGACTTAACCTTGTAAGTGCCTGGCTCAAAGGCATCGTGTTATCTAATTTCTCTGATATAGACTTTTCCTCTTATTTGAGTATTTGAAGACATACTGTAAGCAATACCAAACGAAGTCGATTAAGTCTTCATTTGGAATCTGAGTGGGCACAGATGATTACAGAGCAGCATTTGTATTCAGAATGCATCGTGTGTCAACCCTTAGACATTGTCGCGTGATGGCGACAGACAAGCACTCAGAAAACGTATCAAATAGTGTAGCGTCCAAGCACAGCTCTTCTACTAATCCTCTTGCGGTTAATCTAGTTTTTGTCCTTGGAGATGGTGCTTGTGACTCAGCCTTTTGTGTCCGGTTAGATTATACGTGATGGCTTCTCACCTGACCTAGCACATGTGCCCACAGCACATGTATAGGCCTATCTCTGGAGCACTACATCACCTTTTACTACTTACTGTCAAATATATTGCCCTATAAGCCACTTCAGACAGCTTCCTGATTTCAGTGCCGTGATGCTTATCCATTCACACACAGCAGCCCTGCATAGTTCAGCCCAGGCCTTCAGTTAAATGTACCCACCAGCCACCCTGCTCTATATACACAAGCCCTGTGGTTTTGGGTTTGGTCCAGAGAGCCTCTTTGTGGTCAGCCACTCCTCAGGCAGTCGGAATTAAACAGAAGCTCAGTTTCCCCTCTCTGCGCAGCAGCACCTACGTAATCATGTCATCACATTTACACACACACACACATGCACACACACACAGACATGCACACACAACTGTGGTTTAATGAAACCCGGAAGTGGTTTAATGTGTTCAGATAGATTACTGTAGTTCAAACTGTTGTGTTTGAGTGTTGATCAAACAAACACACATTAATTGCTTTGCTGTGATATAAATGCACATTGGTTTATGAATCACAAACAGGGGTATAGAGAACAATGTGAGGGGTACTGTAGTGGAATGCAAGTTGGGAGTGGTCGTATGTCCTATGAGTTTCAAACCAAAACAAGTTCAAGTTTCAAGTGAAAGGTTTTACTGAGATTACTGACATTTAAAAGCAGAATATTGTTCACTCATTGAATCAGTCCTCACATTGCATTGAGACAGAGACAGATCTCACAAGGACCATCACTTAAAGAAGCACCACTTGTATCCAACTCTCAGACCTTTACAGTCACGTAAAAGAAGGGCAGACTCCATCATAAGGACTCTTCACACCCACTTCAGCAATACTCACATCTGGCAGATGCTTCAGAGAACTTATGCAAACATTTCCATTCCCACTAGAATATCCATTAAAACAAGGCCGAAACATTGTAGCACCTGCTCATATTTATTTATAGATTGGTTTTTGTATTTAATGAAACACAACAAACAATTTTATTCAAATCTTTCTTGAGTATATTTTTGTTTGTGAGCGGCTAGCCTAAGTTCATTATGTGAAAGCCAATTCAGTTTTATGAATCTTGTAGTTCCAGAAACAATATCAAGGAGTTTCCCTTTGAAATCACAGGTATGTTGAAAATGTGTATGAACATCAAGTTAAATAGTGTTTGGTTTCAAATACACTCCTCAACTGTGTTATAGGGCCCTGGAGATGGCCAATCCCCCCCATCTATGTTTTGAAAAACAACTGTCCAGCAAAGTGTATTCAGCTGGAGGAGGAGGGAGGAATTCAAGCCACTCGCACACAGCTCCAGTGATCTGTTGCTCTATTGTATGCTGCATAGGTGCATTAGCGCACCAGAGCCTGAGGTGGATGAACGGCTCCACCGGTTGAATGCAATACTTAAATGGAGTCTCAGCCGCCATGTCTTCCATCCCCTTTCATAACATCTAGGCTGGGTCACGTTGCATCATGCCTCTGCCTCTTGACATCTTCTGTGTGTGTGTGTGTGTGTGTGTGTGTGTGTGTGTGTGTGTGTATGTGTGCGGGGGGGGAGGGGGGGGGGGATGTGGGGCGGTTGTGCGCACTTATGCACACATGCTGACATGCACATGCATTTCCCAATAAACAGCATGGTTATGATGTTTATGCCACTAGATGTCATACTAGAGCAACAGCATCTCAGACCAAAACGAATGTTATGTGGACCACACACACTATAAACATTAAAATAAGACAACTTAAGAGTTAGTGGAGTAACGGTGTCCTGAGCAGAGAATGACATCACACATCAAACTCCTCTATTTATGGTTGTCACTGTTGTGTGCAGCACATGCATGTTAATGCATTGTGTGAGCGTGTTTCTCAAGGAGCATTTGTTCTTGTCTGTAAAACTGGTGCTAAGTGCGACATCTAGTGGTAGAAAATGTAATATAGAGTCACTTTAGATACACATGACAAACGTATCGTGCTCCCAGCTCAAATGTCAGCTGTAGTGGGAGACGTATAGAGGGGTGCGAGCCACTCAGCATTTGTGTGGGAGGGTCAATAGATGGTCAGTATTTGGGCATTGCTGATTGCGACCACAAAGGCAGTAACAGATCCACATGAGAAGTGTGCTGTTTTTAATGCCCCTCACAATGCATTTCACCCGTAACCACCCAACCCTATGCGATGAACAAAGGAAAGATGTGCAGTTTGAGGCCGGAAGGGTTTTGTAGGACCTGCCCCACTGTAATCATGTAGGTTACATCATTATACTATTTAACATTTTCCTTTACATAATAAAACGTGAAGTCATGGTATATTCCGGGCTCACAGTGAGTCTATAAACTAAGTGCAGGCATGCCCTAACAACTCCCACAAACATCTTCAAGGAGAGCAAGCTGCCAGAAATAGTTCCCTACATGTTTTAGTAAGATCTATATATTTGTCACTCATGTTCTAAAGACCGGGTGAGGAAAGAGCCTTGTGGTGGCCTACTTTTTATAGAACACAGGCCACTGTATTTATATAATGTGGTTTCATTGAAGGGTACAGCAACAGTGAACTCTGGAATCGTCTTGTCATCCTGACATGGTGTCAGTGGTTATCTGACTGGGAATTGAGAATGACAACGCATTGTGTGACATACTGTATTTAGCTAAGCCAATGTAAAGATAACTACTTAAAAACAGATTTATCAAAATGCAATGACCCAGCCACATACAACATAGCCTACATACATAGTGTAAACTCTCGTGAAGTTGAGACATTCAAAGCCAGGTGTGAAGCAACAAGCGCATTGCCAGTGCTTACATACATATAAATAACGCTCTAATGTTTTTTTTACATATGTTCAGTAGATGGAACATTTGCTGTACTGATTGTTTCATCATAAACAATGCATTACTTTAGAACCCAATTTTATTTCCATGTTTCTGCATTTTGTTGACGAACATCAATGGGCTAACGGTTATTTGTTTGTGGTGTTTGCCCCATCTGGTGGTGAGTGGTGTTTACTTATTTATCGCGAATGCCAGAGCAGATATTTTCCTTTGGTTTGCCGTGTGTCGTTCTATCTGTCGTTAAGTATTGTTATGTTCTGCGTGAAAGTTAGTTGTTTTGAATTGTATTGTATTAACATGTACATTTGATTGATGTCAATACACATTAAGAATGTAGGCCTACTCAGAACACTGTAAACAAAAGTTATGTAGGCCTCAAATGTTTTTTGTTTGTTGCTTTGTTGTGATATATGTTTACATTTAGTCTAAACCGTCCTTGGCCAGAGAGCGCAAGGTTTAACACGTTATTATATATAGTTATATGGTTGTACATAGTCCTTGATTATGTTATGTTCGCTTGCAAAATATGCAAACAGGGGTCAATGAAGAGCAGGCAGTGCCATCTAGTGGTTGATTGAAATTAATTGTATTTTCCCATTGCTATAAACTGCATTCTCTTCCACGCCCACCCACACATATTATTGCAAATGCATGTACAGCATTGGCCCCTTTACTACTGTCAGCATTATATCAACACAATTCTGCCTGGTATTGTCTGATTAATGTTTATCTAAGAAAGTAAATAGATTTAGTGAACATTATTTCTCAGTTTGATAAACATCATTTTTACTTAAGGGCCTGCTGTCATGCATATTGTAAAAAGGACCAACATGCAGAAGGACAAATGCACAGAACCAAAGGTCAAAGGTCAGTTCAACATCAAACCAGGTAAATCACAAACAAGCAGGACTAACAACGACAACAAGCAAAATCTTGATTAAAAAAGGCAGGAAGTACTTAGCAGCCAGATATTCAAACTAAACTAGAATATTGTCTAGAAACATTTAGATAACTGAGACGATCTTACATTAGACAAGTGAATGAACAGGGTGTGTAGCAGTCACTATCCTGGTATCATACTGGCAGATCATAGGAAAGAAATGGCAGCTCCAAGGCGTCACATAAATCAAGGTTATGAGCTTTTAAGAGAAGCTGTTTAGGCCACAATTGCATGCATGCATAAACTACAGTACATCCATACATACATGCAAATGGAAGAACGGTGTAAGATGAGTCACTTTTTACATTGGATCATTGTACTGCAAAATAAAAGTGTATTCTGTTTGAAATAATATTTCTATACCTCAGGTTGTTGTGCACCTATGGACAATTTAACAAGTTAACAAATTATTATGGTTTTAGAATAATAACCAATCCAATAAAGTTTGTCCAATGGCACAGCTTATCCCAAGGTAGGGGTAAAATAAGCATAGGGATGGGGTAAATAGTGCCGCCATTAAAATGACAAAAAATGATACAATTTTGAAATTATCTGGATTTTTCATTAATGAACACATTTGACAAAGGTAAAATCTCATACTTTTAGATAAAACCATATAGGCTTGTGTTCTGTTGTTTAACATATTAACTTTTCAGTAAAAATAAATCTGATATTTGTGTGTTACATACATACATAGGATATGTGTAATTGTTATATTGGGTATACTATTACGTAGGCTACAGCATTCTTGTGTGTGGATAAAACTTAACAATAGTCAACAAGATATGTATTACATCAACACTATAACATATACAATAAACATGAACTTGTAACAGTGACACAGTCTGTGTGTGTTTGTGTGTAATGTATGTGTAGGTACTATGTATGCAGAATATAAAAATAACACTGCTCTGGTTTATACCACTCTCTCCACGTGCTTGAATCTAAGAGACTTCTTTAATATGTGGTCACATAATAATCCTTGTTTATGTTTACCGAGATATAGTGGGTGGCTCATCTGACTCACTGGCTAGACTTACCTTGTCCTTCCCTACATACATAGCTGTCACGCCGCAGTCCCAGGGCGGGGCAGTGCCCGCCGTTCCTGCGCGCTGTTCCTGCGCGCGCTCTCGCACGCGCTCTCGCACGCGCTCTCGCACGCGCTCTCGCACGCGCTCCCCGGAGTACTGACAGCTGATC
>JAODLL010052662.1:0-17500 GCA_026546735.1 Forbesichthys agassizii
GTGTGTGTGTGTGTGTGTGTGTGTGTGTGTGTGTGTGTGTGTGTGTGTGTGTGTGTGTGTGTGTGTGTGTGTCAAGGCCTACCTTTGTCGTCCTCCTACTCCTCCCCTCCAATGGGATTCTCCTCTTCTCCTGTTGTCAGCAGGTAACACTCTCACACACATTGGTCAGTTACAGGAGCACTTACACAGTCTGAAGCAATTAAATGTGCTAACCCATTATACACGTGTGTGTGTGTGTGTTATATCTTTGTAATGTTGTTGTAGTCTTATTAACAACAGTGGAATGTGAGTATTTGATTAATTGTATAGCTTATAGCTAACAACACCAAGAGCGAGCTAAAATTGATCAGAAGCTAGCACGTTCTTCCCAAAGTCATCAGCCCAAAAACCCACCTCCTCCCTCCTCTGCACATTCTGGAGCCACTGACAAACCTGTTGTAGCTGTGTGCATGCATTCATGTGATTGACAGGCAAGAGCCGGGGCCAATCTTGGAAAAGAGGCGCTGATTGGTCAGAATTGTTTGTGGCACTGCAAAAGGAAAAATAAAGTCTAAATGGACGTACACAGGGGCAGGCAGGGGCTGTCAATCACAGCCGATAGTTCATATCATGTCAGCGTGATAGCTGATGGGTGTCTATGGCATTTCTAACAAATGAATGAATCTTCACAGTGAATGCTTCTACTGATATAGTGGATGTACCAATGTCTGTCTGCGTCGTAGCTCCACCTCCTCCTCTTCATCTCTGCTGTCCCCCGTGCCTGCTGCTCCCACTGACTGGGCGGTCCCACACGCCTCCAGACTCAAGTACAGGCAGCAGTTCAACAGTTTAGATAAACAGATGATGGGACACCTTACTGGTAGGTATGCATGTGTGTGTGAGACCTGGTGCCTTAGTTAAGACCGACTATTTGTGGAATGTGGGCGTGTGCGTAGAACAGTCATTGATGATTTCATTACCTCCCTCCTTTAAGCCATTGTATATGTAACTTAAAAAAAACGTAGAGAGTAGGTATCATGTGGGTGTGTTTAAAGATGTGCTAACACACACGCACAGAGTATGCTCCTCATTGCCAGTCTTGCTGGACCGGTTCTTGTGACAGTGGCAGACACACACACACACACGGGGCAACATAATCACACCAAAGCCAGTCCTACTGATGAGTAATGTATACTAGTCCAGTCAAAATGTAGGCTATTTATGGATTATAACCAGGCACCTCTGACCTACTGTATTCTTCCACTTCCAGTCAGATAGCCAATCAGGTTAGATAATGTATCACACCATACAAATGATACAGAACTGGTCTAGAATGTTGAGCTCAAATGGAGAAAGTCTGTCCAATATATAATATTGCTGAGGGACAAATCCAGTGACTACATATAAGATGGAGTAAGCTCCCTGTTTGTTGTGGAAACAGGGAGGATAAAATAAAATACTTAGTTTTACCCCATTTTTCCCCCGATGTGTTTTTTCCATATCTTTGCACACCTGGCTAATAAATGAGATGACTTCACTTATGAGATGATATTAAATGAGATCACTTATTATGTTTAATAAAGCTATGACTGTATCAGCTGTTCTGTACTGCCCTCACACACATGCACACCTGTCATGAGTCTCATATGCTCCATATGTTTGTCAGGCCAGCAGGTGAGGAATGCTATGGCAACCACGATGCTAACGCAGACACAGCTAGCCTCCATCTGGTGAGAAGTGTGCGTGTGTGTGCTGTCACCGTCCAGTATCATACTGGAACTAATGGTGCTTTTCCACTGCTGGTGCCAGCTCAACTCAGCTCAACTTGCCTTTTTTGCTTTTCCATTGGGCCAAAATTGTGATAGTACCTGGTACCAGTTACTTTTTCTACCACCTACTTGGTCGAGCTTCCAAGCGAACAAAATGTGACGTGACAACCACGCAGACTCCTGATTAAATCATCACTTCGTCATTGCGCAACACTGGCATACACACGGCAACTACTGAAGCAGCCCCAACTTTTTATTGACCTTTTATTAAACGGCAAAACCACGATCAGTTGAGGAATTGCAGACTGTTCTCGGTTGTCGACGGCATAATCAATGTTATCTACTGAGAGCTGGACAGGGCAATTCACGTGAAGTGAAGTTTGACCAACATGAACTGTTGGCTGCACACGGATACCGAAGGACAGTCCAACAAGGCAGGGACATGTTCAACAAAAATAATTTAAAATGACTACCTATCTACTGCAGGAGTAGTTCGAACAGTGCCGTCGCTATGGCGACCAGGTACAACTGAGTGGGTAGTATCCGCAATGTTAAAAGACCCGTGCCAAGGGCAGTAGAGTTAACACTATGCAATGGAGAGCTGCTGCCAGCAGTGGAAAATCACCATAAGCTGGTGTGAATTTGTGAACACTGTATTTTTGTTGCATGTATGAACAGTAACCGCCCCATGTCGAGTGTGTCAACATAATGCATGTGTTCATTAACACCACAGGACGCTGGCTGATGTGGATAAGGATGGCAAACTAAGAGCTGAGGAGTTCATCCTGGCTATGCACTTAGTGGACATGGCCAAGTCTGGACAACCACTACCGCTAACCTTGCCAAATGACCTGATACCGCCCTCGCAGAGGTACATACACTTTTTTTTCTTCAAATGTTGAAAGAATTCAATGTCAATTCCGTGTACTAACAGATAATTTGTGCATTCCAGGAGTTCTGTTAATGGATCCAGTTCATCTCTCTATGCTGCTATAACTGATGACCTGGACATAGAACATCCACAGAAGAACAAGACCAACAGTACGTTCTCGCACGCTTCACAACTCACACTCAACAATGGCCAGTTTGTAGCGAATGCAGCACCTCTGGTGAATCAACACAGTTCCAATACTAAGCACATCTTATTAACAACGACACAACCTCACATAAGACGGACGGAACGGTTGTCAAGATTTTAATCTTGTTTAATCTGAGTAAATGTAATTTTGCACAATACGTCATGTCATTCTTACTGGAAGTATTTTGGCAGACGAACAATAACCCTGAAAATGTAAGATAATGTGTAATGGGCTGTTTGTCTGTTTGTAGTGACGTTTGAGGATAAATTGAAAGCCAACATGGAACGAGGGAATGCCGAGCTGGAAAAGAGAAGACTGGCTCTCCTGGAGACGCAGAGGAAGGAGCAGGAGCGACTGGCGCAGAAGGAAAGAGAGGAGCGGGAAAGGAAAGAGAAGGAGGCCCGTGAAGCAGAGGAGATGAGGCGGAAGGAGGCGGAGAAGAGGTTGGAGCGGCAGAGGGAGCTGGAGAGACAGAAAGAAGAAGAGAAACAGAGGGAGATTGAGAGAAAAGAGGTGGGCACAGAACGAACCTTTTATTTATGATTTGTTTGTTAATATGTCTGGCTGGTTATGCTACTCACTGCACTATATCTATCTATCTGTCTCTCTCTGTATCTCTATCTCTATCTCCCCCCCCCCCCCATCTGTTCATTCTCACCGTTGTGTTATGCACAACAGGCCCGACACATACACAGTTGCCGCGCTGCATCTGTTTTGTGTTTGCGTTGAGTCGGCTGTGTAAATCCGAACCATTAAACGACTCACTCAGAATTATTGTCCCTCACCACGACACATTACAGCAATGCAGCGTTTATTAATTAAGAGTGAATTACATAGCCTTACAATATAGGGCTATGCCCCATAGCCAGCAAAGCGGAGAAAAAAACTCTCCTTTAGTTCCGCATGCATTGTGCAGCGGGCTTGTTTACTTAATAACGCCAACACAGTGCTTTTCGATCCAACACTAGCTGAACAGTTTCCCCACACAGCTGTTTCAAAAGTATCAGGTTAGGCACTGTGTCAGGATACGGCCCGGGAGAGGGGACCCAATCACAGGAAGTAGAGGCAGTAGACAGGAGATCTATAAAACGGGTTTTAATCAAGATCAGGACAAGCAGGAGATATACCAACAACAGAGCAGGCAGTGGCGGGCCGTGCATTAAACACCTAGGCCTTCAGTGATGTCCTACTTAGTCCGACTTCGATTAATTCCTCTCATAATACATTCATTCATGACACCACGTGACCACGGCTGGAGAAATAGTATACAGAAACACACGTACGCACTACTGGGCATTGTATCGCCTCAATTGTGTACAAAACGGGCTATTTTCCAGCGCATTTAATAAATAAACCCGCACCAGCAATTAAAACATCTCTACGTGGTACTGTCAAAACAAAAAAATAAAAGGGTATTTAAAATGAACTGTCCAAAAAGTTTCAATAAATCCAAATATAATACAGGCAAGCTTTAACAAGATTGTACACTAGTTAGCAAAATCGCAGTTTAATATTAGAGAGACACCAACAAGATGACCGAAGGAGGGCAAAATGTTGATCTTCTTGAGTGAGTATCCAATAACAACGTGACACCAGCTAGGTAGCCTACTGTGAACAACTCGTGATCTGATTGGCTATCTCAACTGTATGTGCCCGTTCACTTACAATGCACAGACGCCAGCATTGTTGATTCTGAAGGCGTCAGGCAGATTTCATACAGCCTGGCAACACAAGCTAGCTGAATTCTGATTGGATAAAAACCACACGAACATGAAGAGTATATGTATAATATGTATAATATTTTTATATATTTAGGAAAAGTAAATTCAAAATTAAATGAACTTTTATCAAATTATGATCATGATTTATGTTAGGCCAGCAGAGAAGGCCTTGCTGGCCCTGACGGCCCACCACTGAGAGCAGGTGTGTCAGCCCGCCCGCCGGCTGGCGTGTTGGTAGTGGCACACTGGTACGTGCAACGTGAACGAAGGCAGCGAACTGGCATTTAGTACCAGGGAGGAAAGTCTCTTATACCTCCGCCCTGGAAGCGGAGAATAGATGTTTGCACGTGAGGTGCGTTTAGGTGATCGATGACGATAACGGCGCTGTCTGGCGCTGAACCCGCGGCCTGGCGCTGTCCAGTGCTGGATCGGCCGCAGATCGCAACACACTGTTCTACAATTTGAGTTACGCTTGTAACTTTTGGTTCCTCATTATATATCTTCACACCATACCGTACAAACTGCATGCACCGAACCATAACGCCTGAATTGAGCGGTTTGATACGAACACACGTACCGTTCCACCCCTATCTCCTAGTATTTACTTGATATTGTTATATAACAAGTTGTTATATTGTTGCTGTGAGGCTATGCTGTCGCCTCCCAATTCAACTGTGGTCAGACGTCTGGCCTATTACTGGGAAGTCTCACAAGGATCCGCAATTTTGGCATGATTTCATAGAGAGATCATGGGATACAAACAGAATGTTGGGATAAGAGAGTCTCCTTAGGTCACACCCAAATGATGCATGACTCATGCAACCTCTTTTGGGGGACCTTGCTTTGGTTCAGTCACATCTGAACGCAAGCTGTGGTCAGGCTACGTCCATGCTAATCATTTAGCTTCCTTTTCATCTGCTCAAGGCTGCACAGCGGGAGCTGGAACGACAAAGGAAGGAGGAGTGGGAGAGGAGAAGGCGGGGGGAGCTGAAGATTAAGAAGGAACAAGAGCAGGACGATGTAATCCGGCTGAAGGCCAAGAAGAGATGTCTGGAGATGGAACTGGAAGCTGTGGTGAGAAAGTACACGCACACGCACACACACACGGCATGCCAACACACTCAGATGGGCTCAGAACGTGGTCTCCTCCTCCAGGGTAACAAACACCGTCAGATCTCAGACCGGCTGCGTGACGTACAAAGTAAGAAGAAGGTCCAAAAGACAGAATTGGATCTGACCAATCAGAGAAGAGAGGCACGCATACAAGACATCGACAACCTGCAGAGACAGTTGGAGGTGTGTGTGTGAATCTGTTATAAGCCTATAATATGTCTATGTTCTACGCATTTAAAGCTGCATCATCATGATGCCTTCAGTTTCTTAATGTGTATTTCCTGTTTTTGATGGTTTCCTATCCTTTTTTTGAATTATTCAGATTTTTTCTGATGATGCATTTCCTAATGTTGTTGATGCATTTCCTAATGATGCATTTCCTCATGATGTTGGTGCATTTCCTCATGGTGATGATGCATTTCCTCATGTTGTTGATGCATTTCCTCATGTTGTTGATGCATTTCCTCATGTTGTTGATGCATTTCCTGTTTCTGTTGTCAGGACTTCCAGAGAAAGCTGGCCCAGCTGACCCCAGAACAGAGGAGGCTGACAGAGATGCTCAGAAACATGTCTGTAAATAACCTACAAGGTCAGCGTGGATGGAAGAATTATTGTATAATTTGTCATAATAAGGGATCCTAACCACCTGCTTTTTCTATAATACTTTTATTTAATTGTATATTAAATGCAAATACAGTCAGTTAAGGCACAAATAATAACTTTTATGCAGCATTATTATACATATTGTATAATACATACAGTATATTAATGGGAAAAAAGAGATCTATCTATCTATCTATCTATCTATCTATCTACACACACACATTAAAGTACATTAACATTTTAAGGTTTTTTCCAAATATTTCTCTAAACTCTTTGGGTCCCAAAATCATCTTCTCTCAGGGTTTCACCCCTTCTTTGAGAATGAATGAAAGTTATTTTGTCACTTGGCAGCTTTGTGGAGGCTTCAGCCCAAATGTAGTTTAATTGGTCACTGCTCTATGCATTCCTTCCCACAGCGTCCACCACGTCCTCTCTGAAGCGCAGCGTGATGGAGAAGAACGGAACGTGTCGTAAGCTGAGAGAACAGCTGGAAACTGTGGAGCTAGAGACGGCATCTAAGCTTTCAGACATGGACAAGTATAATACAGACATGCAGGTAAGGGTCCAAGTTGATCACAGTCAGTATGTTACAATAAAGACACACACACATTCATTCAGTTAGGTGTCACCTATTATTTCTATTTATTTATTTTATACGTGGGGTTGTTCTGCATTGACAGGAAACAAATATATTTCTTAAAGTGTAACTGCACCCTAAATTGTGTTTTTTGAGCTCTAGACTTATAGGACCGATCTGTGATGATTCAGGCTCAGAGTGGGGTACAGTTACACTTTAAATAATAACCACGGTGGTAACAACACAACTCGTGTGAATTTAACAGATTCAGGATGCTGCGAGGTTTCTTTTAAATCTTTCTCCTATTTTCTGGTGTGTTGCAAAGCCTGTTTACCACACTAACCGCCTAACTTACATGTTCTACTCTGTTCTATCGCTTCCTCTGTTTCTCACCTCTTCCTTCCTCTTTTGCTTTGGGCGTTTCTCAATGTCAAGGAAGGATCCTTGACGGCTGTATTTAAAGAATGCTACGTCATCAAATCTCGTACCGTTCCAATGATATAGAATAATTCAGTTCTTCCATCAGAGGATTTTGAAGAATGCTTGTGTGCATCCTTCGCGGTCTAAAAATACCCACAATCTTGTGTAAACATCAGAAGAGAAGAGATTAAAAAATGGCGCAAAACGAAACTAACAACAAAACAGCACGATCCATTGTTTTTTTAAACTGTTATTAAAAAGCGAAACGCGCGGTTTAATTAAGCATAATGATGTTGAAGACGGGACTTTTTATATTGAATGACATCATCTTGCACACTAGCTAGGCCGTTCCATTACTTGTCTTTCCTAGCCTCGGAAGGACCCGACTAGGAAGGCACTTGGAAGGATCCGTCCTACCAAGGAAGCATCCTTGACATTGAGAAACACCATTTATGTCCTTTCCTTGACCTCTGCTCCATCCCATCCTTCCTCTACCCCTCTACAGTTTGTGGATGGTGGTGACTCTATGCTCGGCGCTGCCCTCTGTCTGCTGGGCTGCCTCAGTAACCTCTTCTACCTGCTAAAGGTTCTAATGACCCCTTACTTAGCCTTTCTTTCTTTTAATTTTGTCCATCTCTCCCTGCCTTGGGTTTTCTTTTCATCACGTTTTCCATCACTGTTATTCTTTCTCTCTTTTCATGTTATTAATTTCACGCCGAAGAGGGTATTTTTAATGTGTGTAGTATGTCCTGCGCCTAAACCAACCCTGAGCCATGTACTTCTTTTATTTTTAGTTAGCGTATTAGCTCTGTTTGTAAGGGTGTGTGTTGGGTGCGTTGTGTGTGCGTGCGTGTTGTGTGTGTGTGTGTGTGTGTGTGTGTTGGGTGCATTACGCGTGTCAGGACCTGAGAGAGAGCCAGAGGAAGCAGCAGGCGGCACTGGACAAACTACGGAGCATCAAAGAGGACAAACGGCGCGAGCTGACTAGAAGGAGGGAGCAGGAGGAGGAGAGCAAGAGGAGGGAGGAGGAGAGGAAGAGACAGGAGGAAGAGAGGAGGGAGGAGGAGAGAAAGAGACAGGAGGAAGAGAGGAGGAGGAGGGAGGAGGAGGAGGCCCAGAGGTGCGTCTTCTAACCCCATTTACTTTCTAGTAGCCCATTCTTTCCTTCTCTAATCTCTCTCCCCCTCTCTCTCTCCCCCCCCACTCCCCCCCTTCAGGCTTGTCAAGCTAGAGAGGGAGCGCCAGTGGCAGGAGAAGCTGAAGCGTGACGAGGAGGAGCGCCAGAGGAGGCTCCAGGAGGAGAGGGAGGCCAAGCTGCGGGAGGAGGCACAGCGGGAGGCGCAGGCACGCCTCCAGGCCGCCAGGGAGCAGGAGGAGAGGGAGCGCAGGGCCAAGGAGGAGGCCGAGAAGAGGCGTCGGGAGGAGGAGGAGGAGCGGCTGAGGCAGGAGGAGCGCCGTAAGCTGGAGGAGGAGCGCCGTAAGCTGGAGGAAGAGCGCATGCGGCTGGAGGAAGTGCGCAGGCGGGAGGAGAAGAGGAGGCTGGACGAGGAAGAACGCCGGAGACTGGAGGAGGAGCGCAGGGAGGAGGAGCGGCAGAGGGAGAATGAGGAGGAGGAGAGGAGGAGGCAGCGGGCGGCTGGGGCCGCCGTCAGAGACGCGGAGGAGCGGAAGAGGAGGGAGGAGCAGCAGGAGAGGAGGAGGAGAGAGGAAGAGCGGGCCAGGCTGCAGCAGAAGGAGGATGACCAAAGGAGGCGGGAGGAGGAGAGAAAGAGGCTGGAGGAGGAGGGGGCCGAGAGGAGGAGAGCAGAGGAGGGGGAGGAGAGGAGGAGAGCGGAGGAGGAGGAGAGGAGGAGACGGGAACAGCCCAGCGGAGGCGTGGGGAAGCTGGACATCCAGGAGAAACTGAACGTTCTGCTGAGGGGCCTGGAGGAGAGGAAGGGTGAGACACACGGACGCACGCACGCACGCACGCACACACACACACACACACACACACCAAAAATAAAGTAGTGTAGCAGGACACTGTACACTAGCGATTTGGCACTGCTCAATGCAGATCTTGAGCGTACTCTGTTGTGTTGCATGAATAATAGCTTGTGTTGTTGTTCTAGGCGGCCAGCCAAAGGCCACAGCTCACAGGAAGTCAGCCGCGCTCACTTCCTTCAGAGCACTGTACCCGTTTAATGCCAGGAATCAGGACGAGCTCAGCTTCACCGCAGAAGATGTTATTGAGGTACATACAGCGTTGTTGTTGCACCTAGTTTGTGCCCCTATCATATGCATGCACGCACATGTCTTATCTGGTATGTCCATCACAGTTTACTTTCTATTGAAAACTGTTAAGGAGCAAGGTAGAGAACCAGCCAATCAGTGCCTGTGCTCAGCCAATCATTCCATCATAGCGCTTGTTCTGATTGGCTGTGGTCCAACCACAGGCAAATGACATTTACTAACACCAAGCCAAACCTGACCGGTTAATAATTTACATATCAGACTGAAATGTACACCGGAACAAATTGTGGAGCTTGCACATTCACATTATCTTATTGTACTCAAGTTGCTTTGAATAAAAGTGTCCTCTAAATGCTTTATTTCTATGCAAAAATATATAAATGACAAAGTACTTAGAGTAGAATCTCTATGAATGTAATTTCAGAGTCCTGGCCTTCTTGCTTTTATTAGTATTATGTTTATAGACTGCCTCAAGAGGCGCCAATCTCTCCCTATCTCCTGTTCTCCTCACCCCTCCTCCCAGGTGGATGAGACAACCGAGCGGGAGCAGGGCTGGTTGTATGGGAGCAGACAGGGGAAGATGGGCTGGTTCCCAGAGAGCTACGTAGAGAAAATGGCCACTGCAGACACCACACCTACAAGTGCTGTTGCGGCTAGTGGCCCTAAAGTGGCCCTCAAACCACAGCTCTCCAACACCCCAACAACCCATAATAACCTGGAGGCAGCTATGGCAGCAGGGACGAAGTCGGCATTCACACCAACACACTCTCCAAACCCCACACACTCTGAGACACAGGGACAGGTGAGCACTGAACATTATAATGTAATATAATGGCACAAAATGGAAACATCTAAATGGTGGGGTAGCCTGACACGCCAGATATGTCTCTGTGTCGGATACATAGGGTTACATAGGGCTCATCACACCTAAACCACGCCCCTTGCTAACAGCACCACACTAGGTTTACCGGCCTGAAACAGGACTTCCAAGCTCTCCAGACTCGAGGCAAAGTCAAACTGAATCTTTAAATGTTTTTATTATCTCACAACTCCCCCAGATGCTTTGCATATCAATCAATATAAATATCTAATTGCTGTAGCCTTCTCGGCACTAATAGCATGCTAGCCGTCCAGGGAGGGTGGATTCCTCCTTCTGTGGTCCCTCCCTGAGGTTTCTTTCTCTTTCTTCACCCACGTAGTTTTCATGTATGTTTTGCCTTGCCTCGAGGGAGGACCAGGTCAATAGTGCGTCGTTTGTTTCCACGTGGGCCTGTGCAGCCCTTTGAGACTGTAATGTCTGTATATATATATACATAAACGTGACTGCAGGACCCCTAGTGAGGTCCCAGGCTGAATCCCCTCCCCCTCCCCAGGTGGTGGGCAACCTGCTGGCCCAGGCCCTGTGCTCGTGGACGGCCAAGACCGACAGCCACCTGAACTTCAGTAAGGACGACGTGATCCGGGTGCTGGAGCAGCAGGACAGCTGGTGGCTGGGAGAGCTGAACGGGGCCCAGGGCTGGTTCCCCAAGACATACGTCACGCTGCTGGACGAGGGGGGCGCCACCGAGTATGTGTTGCCCCGGCGCTGACTTCACATCACTGTGTTCGGTTGTTATTTGAGGGTGTCTTCTGTGTGTTTGCAGCAGCCCCACTCACTCTGCTCCCGATGGCACGGACTCCATTGATGGCCAGTGTATGGAAGGTAACGTCAGCTGCTCTGCCTAGTTTTGTTTAGATACATTTGATGTGTGTGGTTTTAGCCTGGCTAAATCTAGCCCGATGAGGCGATCAAAACAGTTGTAGCAACGCCGAGTTTCAATATTAACCAAATTGCCAGACCTTATTCACAAAGTGAACTTTAGGTCTGGTTGCACCAGGCTAGTGTTTTATTTTTCATCTAAATAAAATATTTAACATTTTAAAAGAACCATTCACATATCCATACCCTTGCTTTTAATGGGTCTCTTTTAATAAACGTGGTACTCTTCACAGCCTGCCATAGCTACTGCTTGCTTGCTAATGTGTTGTGTCTGTCACGTCCTCCAGAGTATGTGGCGCTGTACACCTATGAGTCCCCTGAAGGGGGCGATCTAACATTCAGGGAGGGTGATGTGATCTTGGTGAGCCACAGGGAGGGAGAGTGGTGGAACGGCTCTATTGGCGACCGAATGGGCGTGTTTCCCAGCAACTATGTCAAGCCCAAGGAAGCTGATGTAAGCAGCGCTTACAGTGCAAACACATTACATGAGTGGAGCATAGGCAGCTCTTTTCTTCCTGCAACTCTGTTTGTAGTAACCTCACACACATTGCTAACCTAACTGAATGGTCAAACCCTCTGTGACGTCACCCATAGTTTTTCTGAAGAACCGGGTTGAAGCGCGAGCTGTGCTCTGGCGTCTTTGCAGTACCTGACTCTGCCTTTAACGCCCTGCTAGCCATAATAATTGTATAAATATATGGCTTAATATATTTTCAACAGTTCTCCCGTACATTGTTATGAATGGGATAACTAGCTATAGAAACCAAAACCATTTATTTCTTTTTTTATTATGCAAATATAAAATATATAATATAAAGTAGGACATTTTAACATCGGGATGTATGGGGATGTACTTCTTTTGGAGCTAGCTTCAACTGGCCATTTAAGGAACAGCAGAATTTGGCACTTGTATGCATTGGATTAATTTCTCAGCCCCTGAGGTTCTCACTTGGGTTACACACACAAATTATTACCTTGTTCTAAAACTACTTTTATCTATAGCTAAATGTAGCAATGTTGTTGCGGTCTTCAAAAATATATTTAACGCTCTGTATAAAATTGTAATAATTAAACTATGTTGTTTCAGACATCCAGCCTTGCTGGCAAGAAGAAGCCAGGTAAAACTATTATCTTATTTTTCTTTAGTAATTTCTGTTTTTTGGGTGGGGGGGTTTTTGCATTTAAGTGTATTTTTCTTCTATGTGCTGCAGATATAGCCCAGGTGGCAACAGCATACTCCTCTTTGGGGCCTGAACAGCTCAATCTGGCGCCTGGCCAACTCATTCTCATCCTCACCAGGAACACTTCAGGCTGGTGGCTAGGGGAGCTCCAGGTCAGGGCTAATTCTGCTAAGGCTGTTTCTCTACAGGCTTCAAGCAGCTAGCATCTTAGCCCTCCTTGGCTGGAGTCACCAAGTGACATTTAGTGCCTTCCACTGGTTATGTCTAGTCAGCTTTATTTATATAAAGGTTAAATACAACATATAAAGTAGGGCTGTCAGGCGGATTAATCGCACGCTTTATGTAATTTCATTGATTAATTATCAAATAACATAAATACAAACATTTGCATGAAGCTGGTATATCTTGTTATAAAATATAACACATGGGGAAAAACATCTAGGTAAAATTTGAACAGGTAAAAATGTGACTTTTTTTTATTATCGCAATTAATTATGTAAAGCATACGATTACAGCCCTTACACAAAGTGTCACAATGCATGCTTGGTCTCTAGTGCCTTTCACTGGCCCTGGCTAGTCAAGTCAGCTTGACACATATATACAGTATATACGTATAGCACAGTTCACAATGTGCTTTATCTTGCAACAAGACATCATAATGCGTGCTTGGTCTCTAGGCCCGCGGTAAGAAGCGTCAGAAGGGCTGGTTTCCTGCCTCTCATGTTAAAATGCTGGGATCCAACAGTGGCAAGTCCACACCTGCACCCCAACCAGGTAATGCCCTGACAATGCCATCTAGTAGTCAGGTAAATATGCTTGTACAACCACACCAACAACTGTCACTCTCCTCCTCTCCTCCTTCCAGTGTGCCAGGTGATTGCCATGTACGACTACACAGCAGCCAATGGGGACGAGATGAGCTTCTCGAAAGGTCAGCTGATCAATGTTCTGGACAAGAACAATCCCGACTGGTGGAAAGGAGAGATCAACGGAACCACAGGCTTGTTCCCCACCAACTACGTTAAGATGACTACAGCAGAGACCGACCCCAGTCAACAGTGTGAGTTAATGGCAGCCCTGTTATTGTGTGGTTTGGTTTAGTTGAGCTGTGGCTATTTCTAGCATAGCTTGTGTTGTGTGGCAAAACACATGGATCTGTGTTCACGACACCGCGTTGTTTTCAGACTAACGTGTCTTTTTGTTCATCTGGTCATCCTCACATGTCTTCTCCTGTCTTGTGTTCATTGCTTACACTGGTTCTTTCTTTTCAAGCATTCTGTCTGTGTCTCTTTGTCCACCCTTCCTTCACTTTGTTTTGGTCTCCTGTCTTTTCTCTCTTTGTTTGTGTTCTGTTTCTCCCTTTAGGGTGGTAGAAAGTCCTTCTCCTCCTTCTCCTCCTCCTCCTCCTCCTCTTCCACCTGTACTCCTCCTGGCTTCAGAGACCCACTGTGGTGGCCCCTCCCTCTCTACTAACCTCTGCGTATCTAAACTGTCTAATGTGTGAGAGTGTGAACGACATAATAGTGAAAACAAGTCTATAAACTATATACTACATCTCCAGAGTGTGAATGTGGACACTGAGTAAGCCTGCTAATCTTGAATGCCGCAGTGCCTCTGTTACTTTCTGTCCAATTCCTTGGCTCCTCATATTAAATATGAACTGTTCAACCTGTAACAGCTTCTGAAGCGGGGGGGATACGGTCTCTTTTTGTGTCTTCCCTTGCTTGATTTACCACCTCTCTTTATTTCTTGTCCCTTTAACTTTCTTTTCTTCTTCTTTAGGATATATGTATGTATAAGTATGCTTAATGTACTGAGATGAGGGGGTTCATTCTGTCTCAGCTCTCACAGAGCTTACTTCTGTCTCTACTCAGACACATTAAGGCCAACGCCCACTGAAGGCGTCGACGCCAAGGTTCAGAACGCGCCTCTGTTTCTCGGGCGTCAGGCCATGAACATGCATTGAATATCTGCAGGTTTCTGAGCTCCTCCGTCAATTTGACTTTAGCTTTTGAACGTTGCATTCCTTGACGAACCGCCAAACGACGGCGATATCTGAGTAAGAAATGTAAAGGTATACCCTACCACCATATGTCTGGCCCAGCTAACTGCTTGTAGCCGTCTTTGGAAGGTTAGCAGCTGACCAGAAGAGGGAACTGGGTCTGTGCTAGTATCGAGACTATGTTGTCAACTTTTAATAATGTGGGGGGAGGAGTAGAGAGGAGTGCAGCCCACTCAGGTCACAGAGGAGCATGTGCCCTCAGGGTTTCAACCATAAATATTTGTGGCCACAACAATGTGGTTGAAGATTGAGTAGTGCTCCTTTTAGCATTTTATGCACTCTATTTAAAAGCCATAATGAGGTCTTGTGTGATGATAGTGTATGGACGATACATTAGTCATTTGGACATGAAACAAAATAAGACTTTGCACTATGGCTAAACAAGCTAGGCTACATATTGAACTGTTGCACCTTTTGTATTTAATTGTATATTGTTTTACTGCTGGACTGTGTTTGTGCGTTTGTGCCTGCGTACGTTTGTGAGCTTACCTAATTTAATAACTGATTTAGAAGATGCTGCTCAAAATAATTTCTCTGCCTTTGACCAGATGCACAGGCTAGTCAATATTGCTATAAAATGCATCTAGCATTTGCTGCTTAGCTACTAACAGTACTATTGCAGAGTCTCTTGTGTTGTTCCTTTTCTTCAAATGCCACAGATAATGTTTATTCATGCCATAGTGGCTTAACAGATATATTTTATGCAAGTGTAACTACTTTTTTGAGATTTGTTTAATATGGTTTTTGAATCTGGAGTGAGCTGAAACATTAAAGCTTGCTATGGGATAAAATGAGAACGGTGTTGTTATTGCTAGTGGCGGGATAATCAGCAGTGTGTGTCTATGTGCCTGATAACGGTCACTATGTCAACACAGTAAGAACTGTTAAGATTGAGACCTATGGAACTTCATGCATTTTATTGATGGACATCTAACTTCACCCCTGCAGTGAGTAGACATGCTGATTTTAATGTCGAATTGGTAACTATTAACTGAGACCAGCTCACACCCACTGTCATACCTACTGTCGTACCTCGTCACCGGTTCATTTAAAGCACGATTCAACTGCATCTACTACTGAACATCTAGACAACGTTTCTGAAACTATTGTTCTGGTTAGAGTTTATTCTACAACAAATCTAATAGTCCAACCACCATAACTCCATAACTGTACGTTTATGATCGGTAATTTTTCAGCTCTTTAATATATCTAAGAATCTGCAGCTTGGGGGACTTTGTGTTTCCAGAGAGTAGGAAGTAGAAACAATGTTCCGCCCTGTTATGTTTCAAAACATTTCAGACTTGGGATGGGTTAGGCCTCACAGAAGAGAGAACAGCAGTGTTGAAGGAGAACCGGCAGGATCCAGACAGACAGACGAGAGAACGTTCTTGTGGAGCGTATTATCAGTTTTTAGTATCAGAACAAAAGACTATTTGTAGATGTTGAGCTGCAGATACGTTTTAGAATTTGAGGTGTGACATAGAGAAGGGTGGAGAAAAGAGGGGGGGACCAGTATGAGAGACCAGTATGACGCTTCCACAGTGTCCAAACGGGCACTCTGCACATGGTAAGGCTGTGTGTTCACTGCAATGGAGGAGCAAGGGGTTAACTCGATCACTCTTGATGCTGTGGCACGATTAAGAGGAATTTGGTGGCATTCTGTTATTGCTTGATTTTTCATGTAGGGGATTCAAGTGAAGGAATCGCGGTTAGTTGTCCAAGCAACATGTTAAAGTGTTTTTATATTCCTAGCAACCTTATATATCAAACCGTCCAGTAGAGGGCGGTGTGATACAATGTATTGTTAACCAGTGTTTCACTGCGTTGGACTTGTTTATACTGTAGGTTCAGAGATGGTGTGTGTGTGTGTGTGTTGACCTCCTTTATTCCTCCCCAGGGTGTGCTGACCTGACCAGCTTGGACTCTATGAGTCCACAGGAGAGGAAGAGGCAGGGATACATCCATGAACTGATCCAGACTGAAGAGAGATATGTGGAAGACCTGCAGATTGTCCTGGAGGTACCATACTGCCATGACTGAATTACAGTTGTTGGCCTATACTGATGTAGTGTAATCAATCTGTCTGTGTGTATATTGTCTTCCTAATGCATGCTATGTGTGTGGCTGGCTGTGTCCAGGTGTTCTACAAGCCCATGTCTGAGTCGGGCCGTCTGACTGAAGCAGAGATGTCCATGATCTTTGTCAACTGGAAGGAGCTGATTGCCTGCAACACCAAGCTGCTCAAGTAAGTTTTGGCGCTTTTCCACTGCTGGTACCAGCTCAGCTCAACTCGCCTTTTTAGCTTTGGGCCCAAGTTGGGATAGTACCTGGTACCAGGTACTTCTTCTACTACCTGCTTTGTTAAAGTTCCAAGCGAAAAAAATGTGATGTGACAATCATGCAAACTCCTGCCGTCGCTATAGCGACCAGGTACAACTGAGTGGGTAGTATCCACAATGGACACTATGCAATGGAAAAGCTCCCTAAAGCTAGTGGAGTCGAGCTGGTGCTAGCTGTGGAAAACCGTCAATAGACTGACACAAACTAACAAGCTGCATGTAATGCTAGCTTAGACAGCCAGGGGGAGCTGTTTATGCATGTAGGTAGAAAGAATGGATGGGCTGGCTGGATATCATTTTAGTTTCTACTTTGATAAAGATTTGTTGTCCTGATTATTTCTGTGCATGTGTGCGTACAGGGCGCTGCGTGTGCGTAAGAAGATGGGAGGAGACAACATGCCTGTGCAGGTGATAGGAGACATCCTGGCGTCAGAACTGGCCCACTTGCAGCCCTACATCCGCTTCTGCTCGTGTCAGATCAATGGAGCCACCCTGCTCCAGACTCGCACCGACAACCAGCCCGAGTTCAAAGAGTTCCTCAAGGTAGGAGGCCAGCTGGATAAGCTTGGACAGAGAGGGTAGATGGATGAGAGACGGGGAGGAGGTGATACAGAAGTGGTTGTTAATAATGAAGGTTGGGTACGAGTTTGATCTAATGACTGTTAG
>JAODLL010052673.1:0-11082 GCA_026546735.1 Forbesichthys agassizii
TATCGAAATAATATCGATATTGCAATTTTCATGATCAATATCGCAATATCACATTTGATCAATATCGTGCACCCCTAATGCTCGTCTGAAAAAGGCAACAAAAAAAAAACGCGAAGCGCGGCGTCATAAGAAAGTGCATGCCAATCGCGTCGTACCATAAGAAAACAATGGTTTGCTGGCAATACTTTTCTAGCGATGCGTCTCAGTGTGATCGGGCCCTAAAGATCTACTAAGCAGATCTTCCCTAAACTGGACACACTTAATTGTAAACATGGCGACATCCATGGCTGGAGTACCCATTATGTTTATAGTACATTCCTTATGTGCATTGATTTGACCCTCCATTTTAGCTGAGTGTATGGTTTGCAACATATTTAAGATAATATAAATATTAATATAAAATTGTATTTGTCAGTCTATAACATTGCTTTGTGTCCCAGTGGAGGGAATGTTCACCAGAATAAATAGCTACCTAATTTCTTGTCAAGTTTGGGCCCATTAATCATATTAAGACAAATAGACTTGCTTAAACACGTGTAGACACAAGCAATAAACAACAATATGCACAAAACCTTTTGGCTTAAAGAATGCTCTTCACGACTATTAACAGATTTATGGGCATAATATCGTTCTAGTATGTATGAGTGGTCGGCTGTAATGCCAAAATGCACACGTCTGTGTCTTTGTGCACGAAAGTTACATTTAGAAACATGTGCAAGCAGTGTACGAGGATGACATAATCTGAAAACAATCTGCCAAAGGTACAAGAATGTGTGTACTGTATGTCGATAAGGGATTACAGCATTATATACTGTATCACCGTGTGATCGGATCATAACCTAGTTTACCTTCATGGAAGAGGATATGGCAACCCCACTGAAGTGTTTTGAAACACACTCGTCATAGTGATTTTGGATCATATGCTTAGCTTTTTATCTATTAGGATGGATCATGGTGGTAAATAACCGCATCATCCCCCATTCTTAGAAAAAATGGATGGGAAAACTTGCTTTTTCCAGCATTTCTGCATCCCTGGCATCTATTGTGCAGGCCTGAATCAATGCCGAGTGCTAAATAGACTTGGCTGACATGACATATGTACTGTGTGGCCGTCATTGTGGATTTATTCAGTTCCCTGAAGACTCATAACGCTGGTCCATTCACAAGCTTCGATCGTGTAATAGAGGTCCGATATGGCCAGTGCATGTGCCTTTTCTGGGTTGATGCCTGTGTCTTATTAAGATACTGTGTCTAGTCTACATCTGGACACTATGAAATCACATTCAGTCACTCTGAACTAGTTTCTTTGTGAGAAAATGATGTCAGAGACTGTGAAATGTGTTTGTGGATGGGTGTTGTGTGTGTGTGAAGGTGGTTGGGGCTCTGTGAAGTTGTAACAGAAGACCAGAGGTCACCAAAAGCGCCTTTACTGGTTACACACGTCTCTTCCTTTGAAGCACGCACGCACGCACACACACACACACACACACACACACACACACCCTTCCTTCTCATTGCTCAGTTCAACTCGGACAGGAAGGACACGGGGAGGAAACAAAGAGCCAGTTTCCTGTTCGTACAGCTAAACATTCCACACAATGAAACAGGAAGTGGCTGGCAGCTGTGCGAGGCCATTGAGTGTGAAGGACAGATTGACTGCATGTGAGCACTAAGAAGCATGTTACGCCAACAACACCTCTGGCTTTAAACACCCATGATCGCCTCTGTGCGTCTGCGCTTTTGCATTCCCTATGTTTCCATCACTCCTGCCACCCCATCCATATTTTTACAGTAAGCAAACATCCTATATTCTCAATACAAAGTCGTGTTTCTCTCATGTTGCATTCCCGGAGTGGAAGGCCGGGACTTTCCCATCAAATGGGTTCTGTAAATGTGCCAAAGTTGGTCCGTAATGAGAAGTGGAGTGGACATAACAGACCACGGGACGCCTGTCTGTCTGTCTGTCTGTCTGTCTGTCTGTCTGTCTGTCTGTGTGTCTCTCTCTCTCTCTCTCTCTCTTTCCCCTTCTTTGTTTTGTTGTTTGTTTAATCTATTCTGTCAATAACTATCAGTCTCTCTCTGCTCATTCACTTCCACTCTAATACACCTTGCCCAGTGGGAATGCTTCTGCCGTTGTCATGGCAACACGTGCTCAGGTTTGGTTGTGTTCCCCTAAAGCAGATGCTAGAAACAACTCAGTCTTTAAATCAACACATGTTGGCCCAGCTGAATTGGACGGAGGCAGTACTAGCACAAAAAAGGCATAGCGCCCGCCGCTGAGCACGTTGGCACTATATGCGAGGAGTTCAGTGGATAAAGGCAGTTGTTCAGAAGGGTGAGGAGAGGGTGAGGAGTTACTTGCAGCCGTTGCACAGTGGATTGTGCTACTCTCTCCACACATCATCATCCAGCCTTATCCGAACCACCCCCCACAGCCCCCCACGCTTGACTCCAGGGAGACACTTCTTAAGTAACCCTCCTGCCCCGAGCCCAGCACTCCAAACGCCTTTTCTCTGTCCCGTATTCTTCTAAAGCTCCTGTTCTTGTATTTTTACTCTTACATTTCTTTTGTATCGCTGTAACCTTCTTTCTTTATTATGGTATTCTCTCTCTCTCTCTCTCTCTCTCTCTCTCTCTCTCTCTCTCTCAAGATAGTCCTCATAACATCCCCTTCTCCCCCTGCTTGAGCCGTTAGACAGGCAAACCGACAATACCGGTTGTGTGCCAAGGCCAGGTAACCCCGTTGTGGGCGTTCCAGCGCTGCATGGAATCGTGTCATGTGTTATCTGGCAAAGCGACCACCGGGGAGTTACATCCTACTCTGTGGAATGTACGAAGGAAAAAAGAAAACATCAGCGGCCGGGGTTTTCACTAAACATTGTTTCACATGTGTTCTAAAACAGACAATAACAACACTGTAGGCCTACATCTACACCACCGAAGTCTCTTTCACCAAGATGCCTCCTTCCTAATTTACATTCTCAGCACTATTTTTAGAGGAGCTCACTCCCTATTTTCCAGGATGCATCATAAAAGCTAGTTGTCAAAATACAGAGCGGCTTATGGGAGCAGACGCCAAGCAACGGAGAGGCATGGCACGCCAGTGAACTTTGTAGCATGTAGAATGAATTTAAGGCTTAGCTGTGGTCACGCCTCCTTCACCCAAAGCTCTGTTTGACTTCTCCCTGTCACATTTCAGTGCTTTGTATGAAAGAAAGAGACAATTATTTTAAGAGAAAAAAACAACAAAAAAAATAAACTTTTTACTGCAGATTCGTTATAAGCTCACATAAAAATAGACTACCTTTCAACTACTTTATCTTAGCCTTTAGAGAGAGAGTTACTGTAGACCACATGCTGTTTGATGGGGTTTTGAGGTCTAATGTTAGGTAGCATTCCCCAGGCTTTTGTAGTGGGTTGTTGATAGCTCGCCACAGAGGGGGAACCCTGCTGTGATCCTGTCAATGCTGCACACTGATTCAGCCTCTTTGAAGCTAATATCATTAGCTGAGGTTGCACCACAGATGCACATCGACCAGTGGGACCCCTGAATACTTTCAAACACACACAGGTACACACAAGCGTTTCCTATACCACACAACGTACCCACACAGTACTTTTTCCTGTGTGCAGAATGCTAGTCAGGCGCTGAATTGCTTTGCTAATTCATATTTTACTGCAGTGCACACGGTAGGCACTGTGTACACCTTGGCTCTGCCATAGTAAAACAGGTCAACACAAATCGGCGTAGTTGGTCTGACCTCCTTGACAACACCAGAAAGGGTTTCACAGTCAACCGTAACGTGCTAATGCTATATCGTATATAGTTAGTTATAGTTATAGTTAGACCTTTTATGTTTCTTAGTGAACAAGTCAAGAATACACGTGCCCTTAACTACTGACAGCCAAGCCAAACTAAATGGGCTTAAACAGCAGAGAGAGGAGGAGAGAACCAGGGCAAGAGCAGTCAGAGACAGACCTCGGGGCTATGTGAGATATTGGGCTTATGCACAGCTTCAGCGCCCTCTATTGGACACTAAGCCCAAGGAAGGCAGCATTTGTTAACGTGTCATTTACAGTCCTATTGGATGTAGATGAGATGGCAATCGTGTGACTTGATATGCCTCGCACCAGGGCTGTCAGTTTGGAGTGGTTGCATGATCGTGATTGAGAGGGTGTGTGTGTGTGTGTGTGTGTGTGTGTGTGTGTTAATTTGCGTGCAATTATGTGTGTATTCATCTGTGCATGATGAGCAAATAATGTGTGTGTGGGTACTTGCACTACTAGCAGTTGTGGTTGCCGTGCTACTGGGTAATAGAGTCATTAGATCTCGGCACATGTGAGCCAGCTGGAATGTCACTTGCACAATCTGTACTCTCGTTAATGCACTGACCGTGTGTGTGTGTGTGTGTGTGTGTTTGCCTACTTAGAGGTGAAGAGTGCATGTGTGTGTGTGTGTGTGTGTGTGTGTGTTGGTTGGGGGAGGGTCATGACTGACTATCTGTCTATACTATACTGTCTATAATTAGTTTGCCACCATTTAACAGGGAGATGATAGTAATTAATGTAATTGACGCGAAAGAAATAGATGAAATTACACAATAAGTATCCATTTAATAACTACAGTAACTAAATGTTGTCCTAGCATTTCTCAGCTGTAACAAATATCTTGTTAACAGGGCTTTCAGGATCTCAGGTGTTACATTAAAAGGCTTCCCCCTGGCCAAGTGCTGCTTCTACTGATATGCTTTGTTGCATCTTGTGAAAGGCAAGTCACTCTCGCGGTGTAAAAAGTTAAAGCTACGACTACGATGAATAATGGATGACCAATTTCATGTGGTCATGAGGTGTGTTTGTGTGTGTGTGGGGGAGGGGGGGGGGCACTATAGAGGTGCACTATAGAGGATATATGCAGTGACACAAATGATTCACTACAGCTTTGACCCGTGGGATCCCCTGGCTGCTGAAGCAATAACACTGTGACTTTCTAAATGCTTCTTTTTGACCTCGGACATCGTAGCGTGCACACACACTCACGCACTCAGAGTTTTAACTGTGAAATAATGAGGAGTGCAGAGTGGTCACAGAGAGCAGCCAAGCTATCAGAGAAAGAGAGGGAATAGGAAAAAGAGAAATAATGCCCCCACCTGAATACTTTTTTGGGGTTGTTAGGAGTAGGGGAGGATTTGGTGCAGAAAGCACTGTGCCAAGATATTATTCACTTCAGTTGAATTTCATTTAAATCTTTATTGCCTTGCTTGGGGACATTGGGCTGTAGCCAGGGTTGAAATGAATACAAAACGGACGCCAGCAACAGCAAATTGAAAGTTTTCTGGGAACACGTATGTTACGTACAGTATGAAAGCATCGACACCAAGGCCAATTTTGACCTGTTTGACCAGCAGTGTGCCAGTATTGTCAGAAAGCATCTCTAACAGTCTTTATTATAAAAAGACAATTGAATACGCATGGTTAAATTATAGTTTTATATTGGAGGTACAGATTCAGTATTTGCTAATTGCCACAAGTTTTGTTGTCGATATGAATTTGCTGGATCTGAATCAGGTTTCAGGATACAGGAGCATGTGTTAGATGTGGCGCATATGCCTGCTTGCCTGTTGGTGTTTATTGTTTTTGTTTACATGCACTCTCCACAGCGCTAGTTCTCGCTAGCCCTTCAAGCCTCTCTCAGATGAGTATTATTGGAAACTCGGCAAGGTCGACAACGGTGGACAATAAACTACATGGGCCTACATTTGATAACGCAAGCGCTAGGCTACTATACTGTATCTTGGTGTCAGTGTTGGTGTTCGCTTTTTACTGGCTGTTAGTAACAGTCCTGTAACTTTCTTGTTGCTGTTTTCTGCGTTGTCCGCGCGGACTCAGAAGGTAGCTGAAAGAACGTCCTCGCACGAGCCAAAAATGGTAATTAGGCTTTCACTAGAAGACGCCCAGTCGCTATTCCACGCCTTAATGTAGTTCTAGCTTAACAGTGCTGGTTAGCTCTAGCTCCCGATGTCTGCTGTAGCTGTATAGAGCTATTAAACACACTCAAATGCTTAGGAACAAATGGTACGCGATAGCTTGCCCCCCCTGTAACACTAAATCGTATTTGTGCAATACTTGCTTTTAATTGGATTGCCATGGTGTCCATATGTGGACATTTAGCTTTTTTTTATGGAACACACACAAAGAGAGAGAGCAAAGTATACGGAACGTGTGAGAAAAAGGGGTTGTGTGTTTGTGTGTGCGTGTGTGTGTGTGTGTGTACACACACGTGTGCGTCTGTGGAGCTAAATGGCTAAGCCTGGGTGAAAGCGAGGTCATTGATATGGTAATACCCGAGCATAGAAGACCACAATAAATCTCTCTGCATCCTTTCCTAAGAGAGAGGGAATGCAGAGAGAATGAGCAGATCTGCCTGACAGTAGCATCTCAGAGTAAGAAGGTTCGGGGTTTACTCACTAACGTGGCATGTAATTTGTAAAGAATACTAAAGAACCATAGTTCTTCTAAATGTTTTGAAGCCACAGTCGATTATATTTTCTCTTGCACAGCCATTGGTTTAATGAGCTATAGAATGAAAACACAATTATTAATTTGGCAATTGAGACTGAATTGGATAGCTCATCTGAATTGGAAAGCTCAACTATTTGAAGCTATTAAGCCAGTCTCTTGATGTAAAACTGCATGTTCTGATAGTGTTGGGCATGTGTGTGAGCTTGTTCAATTGCATCTGAACAAAGGCACCATTAGTTGAGACAGTTTTGCAGGGGTTCAGGGTGGGTTGCTGGGTTTGTGAATAGAGCTCTGATTTCCTAAATGGGAAGCCCATTATTGAAGTTCAGTTACAGTTCATGAATGCATTTCTGATATCCAGATGCAGTAGTAGGCTATAGCATATGGTATTCAATAGTACACATAATTTGATTTTTTTTAAGATGGGTAGTATCCAACAGAAGCCACTACATTTATTGAAATAAAATAATAAGAAAAAACGGAATAAAATAAGGAATATCTGCTAAAATGTCCCTGTTTAACTGTTTGATTCAAAGTTATTATTTGGTTCTGCAGGAGTCTCAGGCTAATGTATGCGAGTATTGTTGCTTTATAAACACAATCTACTCGTAACAAAAAGCTTCAATACAGCTTTTTAGTTTAGCTAGCACTGCCCCAGCTAGCCATGTTGGTCACGCCTGTCACACTGATGTCTTGCTCCGTAAATCACACGTACTGTTTACACACTCACACACACTTACCACACGCACTTGACACATCTACAAAACCCCAATCTCATTCACAGACACATAGGCCTAGGCTTACATGGAATTGTGTTCACAGCACCTTGACACACACTGAGAGGATGTGGTCAGGGAAATAAATTGTAAAGTAGCAAAATATAATACCATAATATAAACAACCACAACACCATTGTGGACATTTCCTTAAATGTATTTTGTAAATAGATAAAACAAAAAATATATTGAAATAGCGCCCGTCGTAACCCTGTGAAATCACTTTCTGACTCTTTGGACCTAGCCTCATGATCTTGATCTTGCCAGTTTGTTAGATTTTGCCACGTTATTCTGCAGTCATAAAGACAGTGCTAATATACATTTAAATCAAAACACAATTGGACTCATTCATCTCAACCAATCAGAATGTGTTACGTCAGTAAGAGAGCAGATGCGAAGTGTAATAATATAAACTGTAACCAGCATACAGTATTCAGTTCTGTAACAATTTAGGCAAAATGTCTGATGACACTTGCCATCTATCTAAGACAAATCTACACACACAATACTGCGTAAGTCAACTGTGCGTACATGCGTGTGTGTGTGTGTGTGGGGGGGGGGGGGGGGTTATTTAATGGGTATTTATTAACAATGTCTTGACTGTTAATTACGACTTCACCTTCCCTCCCACAAATACAGCTTGCAGACCATCCCACCCCTCCCACCAAAAAAATACAATTAAAAACTCACTGCCTACAGCTAAGGCATTGCTCCATCTAATGTCTTATTATCCACGCTGTCTGCTCTCCTTCAGATGCCACACAGGGCCTGGGGAACCAGTGGGGCGGGGGGAGGGGGGCAGATATTAGCATGGCAGTAATGGAGGGTTCGGTCAGCGCTTCCTAATTAAATGCGATACACCAGTCTGACTGGTGCCAGTGATGGATGGAGCACGTGTGCGTGTGTGTGCATGTGTGTACACGTGCGCCTAGCCAGCGAAGAGGAAGTCATTACCTTTTAATCACATCCTTCTTTATTCTTCAGCCATTTTCTCTTCATCTTCTCATCCTAAATTCTTCTGCAATTCCTCCTCAAGTTGCTCTCCATTTCCTGTGTGTCCCCATCTGCCTCTTTGTTGCCTCCCATCCCGCTCTTGTCCTCTTTCACCGTTTTACCGCGTAGAGTCATGGGTGGTCCCGTCATTACTGCTAGCTTGCACTGTGGGCTGCGAATAAGCTGCCACCTGACCGTCCCGTCTAGGTCATTCTAGTGACGCCTACTGTAAGTGGCATGTGATCATGTAGAGATCAAACTAGCTACTCTGAGGATTTTCTCTGGTGCGCAATGTATAAACACACAAACTGCAGATAGATAGACTTTCACAAAAGAGCCAACGGCTGAAGCGTTATCGTATTACTTCAATCAGACATGAATTGTTAACCTTTGATTTAATTTCGCGGCAAGCATCAATTTGGAAGCTATACACAAGATGACGACATCAGCATACGTTGTAGGCTAAGTTTTGGTTTGCACTGGTGTTCTGCTGATTGGAAACATTCTGATTAGGTGAGAGACATGTAGGTATTCCAATTGCTAATGAAGTTGATTGAAATGTATTAGTAACGCCTTTATGACAAATGCTTTTCCATTAAGGGGTCCCACACTGACATTTGCAGTGAAGTGAAATTGAAACTTGCAAGATCAGTATTGTCTCGAGGCTAATGAACATTTATTGAAATGAGAAAGTATTAAAATGTAACGTGTGAAGTCTACACAATGTAAGTGTTTGTTTTAGCTATCTGGCTACCTGTACTGCTATTGCTGTGCTTTATTTAGGTCTATAGAAAGAAAAGAGTCATTTATATGCAATAATGTATGGACTAGTGTTTTGTCCGTTAATCTCTTGTAGCTTCACGGTAATGTGCATTTATAGACCCTAATTATGTGCAGCTATTCATTGAGGGCCACAGGGCATATATGTCCCTAATCCTTACCATGCGTGCACGCACACACACACACACACACACACACACACACACACACACACACATTTACTGGGCAAAAAAGCACACAAAGCACACATAACACACGGGCCCTTGCATAGACACAATCTTGGATAAACACCATCCAGATGCATTTACACAAATGTACATGTACTCACAGTCACACGTAAAATAACAAGAGTATACTGTATATAGGCAATGTGCTATATCATTCACTGCTCCCTGGGGACTTATAAAGCCTCTGAGCAGAGATGCAAATCCAGTATTTAGAGCCGGAGGGTTTCTCCGGGATTGCAGTTCCGTTCTCTATCTCCAGACAGCTTTGCACACTGGTGGTGTTATCCTTCACATCAATGAGGCCACGCCTCAACACGATAAGCATATTCTTCACTGTCACTCCATGATGTAAGTAGGTTAAGCATATTGTAGCAACACAATAGCAGGTAGAATTGCTGTTTTCACTGTGAGCTTGTGTGTAATGTTACCTGCTATTTGAATGAGAACGTTGTTGACAGTCGGAAGATGGTCCAAAATGTTCTCATTTGACCTACATTTGTGTTGTGAGAAGGGATGGGACAATATACTGTACGATATCATCCTTTATCGCAAATAAAGTACTGATGATAACCGTATCTTGGTAAATGTCCATTATTGTATTAATTATGAATATCCTCACATAAGTATGAATATTCTCACAAGTGACTTGGAAAACAGCTGTCTAGCTCACTTAGTCAGTCGTTGTCATCAGTATTTATTATCTGCATCTTTCCAGTCAATCACCACCACGGCTGAAGGCTCCGCTTATCCATTGTGTCCCCCACATAGAAACGATAAATCAGATACTGTACAGTATGTTGAAATACTGACTTCAAAACTAAAATAATCACATAAAAATGATACAGTATATACTGTATGTGTCATGATAATAAAAAGGATTGTTTCTTAAATAAATTTAAGATAAAGTGATTTAAAAATATTAAAAATAATAAAATAAATAATCGTGATAATATTGTCTATCGCAGTTATTTTGGCCAGGATAATCATCCCATGCTTAGTTGTAAGTGACAGGCTAAAAGTAGGGTCATCTTAGTTCTAGTTTGTGTGTGTGAGTGTGTGTGTGTGTGTGCGTGTGTGTGTGTTTGCGTGTGTGTGTTTGTGTGTGTGTGTGTGTTTGTGCGTGTGATATTTTGGAATGTGGGAGCTGGCGGCTGCCTTGACACCCTAATCCCGCATCCTCACTGGTCTTTGTATGAAGACCTTGGAGGGGAGGGGAGGCAGAGAGAGAGGGAGAGTGAATGAGAGAACAGGGTTCGTTCATTCTCCTGCTCCCGCCGTCTAATGAAACAAAGGCTGCTGCAAGGGTCCAGACTTGTGAGCGCAGGGCTTACTGGAGCTAGCCCGCTAGCCGCTAGCGCCCGCTAACGCACTCTGACCTCCACTTCTTCTCTTCCTCCTGACCCTGGATGTCTCTTGTGGCCTGCAGCATTGTGAGTGACTCTGCTGGCGCGTGTGTGTGTGTGTGTAGGGGGGTGGGGGGGGGTATGAGTTAACACTAAATTAGGAGTGTGCTAGCACGTTCATAATATAGTCTATACTGTGTGTGTCATGTCACCAAAAAATCAAAAAAAGTAAGGCTTGGTAAGAGGCTGCTGTCGCACATCTGCTTTTCTTGAGCTGAAACACAAGCCCGGAGAGACCCGGCCTAAATATTTAGCCGTGGTTGTCGTTGGCCGAGGGGCACGCGGCTCGGTTGGCGAGCTGGCACCAACGGCTGGCGTTCAGCAGATGCTCTCACGGTGGTGGGATGGGGGTGGGGAGGGGAAGGGGGGGGGGGGGGGGGGGAT
>JAODLL010052684.1:0-19109 GCA_026546735.1 Forbesichthys agassizii
AGGCAGTTCTGAAGGCGAAAGGGGGTCAAACACAGTATTAGTATGGTGTTCCTAATAATCCTTTAGGTGAGTGTATACATACACACACGCACACATATACATATACATATATATATATATACGCACACACACAATGCCTCAGTGCTCACCAGCAGACCTGCGCTGAGAGCAGTCACATTGGAGACAGTGTACTCTATGGCTGTGTCTTCCTTGTGGAAGTGGATGTGTCGGAGCACTGCACCGTGCACCAGCGCCCCTAACAGGAAGTTAACGTGGCCAACCAGTACCATGCTCAGACCTGTTTTCATAAGAGCCTTGGGGTCCTCCAGTTTGGCACAGCACACACCTGAGAGAGAGAGAGAGAGAGATTTCATTTACATCCAGTCCCGTCTCAAGGCTACTAGGTCCAAACTACAGCAGAGTTGTCACTAGCATTAATGATTAGCTGTTGAACACATACACTGGACTGTACAAACACTGTCTGACCAAACCACACTTGATGCACTGAGCACAATAAGGGAAAAATAACATTTGAGATGTACTGACTCAAACCATTGTGTAGACTGCTCTTTGTGTGCATGCCATTCTAAGAGATATTAAACAACATTTTTGTGTTTCCCAATCCTGGTCCTGGAGGGCCGCTGCCCTGCATGTTTTAGATGTCTCCCTGCTCCAACACCGCTGGTTCACATGAATGGATCCTGATAACAAGCTATTCATTTGAATCAGGTGTGTTGGAGCACGGAGACAGCGGCCCTATAGGACCATTATTGTGGTCCACTGCTTTAGGGTGTGTGACTATTTACTTATTAACAATACAATATTAAAATTCAATATCCCACAAAAATCGGTATTAGGTTTGATCCACACATATGTTTGCAAGTTGGCTAGTGGTCACTAATTTTCACATTGTAAACCTACTGGATAAACTATAGAAATGTCTACATACATAACATGCAGTCTATCATTACCGTGCTCTCTTTTGTGAAGTCAGTTAACTTATTTATTGGAAAACGACACACAAAATATCCTATAAATTATGTAATTAAAAAAAGAACTGCCATGAGATCTTCATCTTCAATTGGGAAACACTCACCCAATCGGTGAAAACATCGTGACGTTAATATGCAGACAATGTAAAAAAAAATTAAAGTTCGAACATTATTACCTGTTTTCGCCATCCTAATAACGCGTTTCATGTGTAGTTGACCATAACATCTTTGCGACTATTCACGAACCAGAGCAGTGAGCACAATGGATAGTCTACCAGAGACTAGATAGCCTACCAAAAACTTCCTATGGCGGGTTTTAGATGCACAGGTGACTTATGATCATCTCTCCAATTTCTTTTGGAAAGAAAGTAGTCCTAATTAGAAGTTGAGATATGCTTTGTAAAAAAATATATGCAAGCTTTCACTATAGTCAGTATGTACAATTTAAAGATATCGTGTTTATAAGCCTACCACAGTGGTAGGTATATTATGTAGACTACGTAAATGTACATGTTGCTAAACTCTGACACTAGATGGCGCCATTGCTTTCACGTTAATACTAAAAATGCGTTGGCAACGGGTTTGTTTTAGTTGTGCTTCCTATGTTCAATGCTGCTATACATAATCACTACATTTAGCATGTAAAAACTAAGGTCTATGCTCTTAGTTAGACTAACCTAACCTTTTATTGCTTAGAAAATGTAATATTCAAAAGGTAAAGGTTTCTAAATATATTAACATTTATTTTTTGTATAATTTAACTGTTTTTAAACATAAATACCAAGAAAGCCTGACATACTTTAAAATATATGAATAATGTTGTAAGGATAATTTACTAATGTAATTGTATTTGGTTGTATAATCTTTATTTAATATGCACTTCTAGCTGATGTAATGCCTTAATTGTTGTAATGATAATTGATATGTTCAACCAATTTTTATTTTTTAAAATAAATATTTAAAAATATAACTTCACTAATGCAATTGTATTATTGCACCCATCTACATTGTGGTCTACATGAATTGTAAGCATTATATATATATAGACATTCTGTTTCTTAAGTAAACCTTATTTAGAAAAGTATCATGTTAATGCAGGAGATAAATTATATTGGAAATACCTGGACCATGACACATTTCAGTGTAAAATATGAACAGTAGTCTGTTTGTTGCATTTACTTTCTGATATTGAAACACAGTACAAAGTATGCAAATAACCCTCATTTGTTAAATTCATACAGGTAATAATAGGTCCACGTTGGTTTTAGTCAAAATTAGGCAGTATTCAATTAATAAATGCTTTGTATTATTTACTTGAAACAGCCTTTTATTCTGGTTAGAAACGAATAAATAGCGCGCTAGCTTACAACTGCAAAATATATACATGGCAATTAGTCCATTAGACTGCAATACTTATGATGAAGCAACATTCAAATAACAAAAAAAAATACTAACGGCAAAATGAAAAAGTAAATCATATCTTTCTATCTGGATTTTTCTAAATGGTAAGACAGTCACACACCACCTTGAAAAGTGCACAAGCCATGAAATCTTCCACTGAGTGCTGAATTCAGTATATTCTTAGCAAGTATTTTTTTCCATTTAGCAATACACAAACATTCAACAAGGTGAAAAATGAAGTAAGGAGTGAGCATCATTGAAAACACATTCTTTGAATCCTAAAATGACAAAACTATCCTCCACTAGAGTCAATAGACACTAGACAGTGTAAAATATTTCTAATGTCATGTAACTATGTTTTGATTTTTGTTTGTGAGTCTAACCACCATACAAACTGAGCAGCATGGTATAAACTGACCCAATATCAGCCCTATTTAAGGGTAAAACAACATCGAATCATAATGAAACAAGTAAATACCCGTTTGATATCACTTGGGTTGAGTGTGGCAACTTGGTATAAGGATTATTTAGTTAAATTGCATTTTAGTGTTGATTTACCCTTCATAAAAGTGATGACATGTACGTTTTAAAGATGACCTTTGTCTTGCATTTTTAACTAATGAATTAAACAAACAAAACACTAAAATCATGAATGCTAAATGGCCGTGGTGCCTCTGTTTTAATACATATAAATATATTTATGAAATGGCAAGGGACAAAGGTCCCAACGTGAGAGGGAGAATGGCTGTTGTAAAGCCCGGCGGGGGCGTGGCCAAGGCCTCCGATTGTGTAGTTCTATTGTCCGTGCACGCTTGAGAGTTCACGCCTGCCCCTGTTGGCGGCAGATGACCTCTCTCACTTGACCTGGCCCACGCCCTGAGCGTTCTCCCCGATAACCACTATCTGCAGGCCCGTCAGCTGCCCGCTGGAGGACAGGTGGAGCCCCTGAACGGCCTCAGTCTGTGGCTCCTGCCCCTCCACGCTCACCTCCAGCCCCCCCTGCACCTGCAGCTCCATCACCCCCAGGGGCTGCTGCTCCGACGGGGCCGGGTTGATCTCGATGACCGTGTGCTCCTGGCCCCCGTCTGCCATGCCCTGCACCAGCACGGTGCCCTCCGCCTCATCCTCCGCGCTGCCCACCTGCTGGGCCAACTGCACCAGCTCCATGGGGCTCACCACTGCCCCCAGCTGTCCGGAGTCCTGCACAGCGGCCTGGGCTTGGGCGTGGGTGGCGCCCACCAGCGTCAGGCCCGAGGACGGGTGGAGCGTGAAGGTGTCTATCTTGCCGTCCCCGGCAACCATGTAGCGTGTGAAGATCTGCGAGCCGGCAGGGAGGAAGGTGAGTGTGTTGGACGACTGGCCCAGAGACGCCATGGTGAACTGCTGGCCCACCGCCGACAGCGAGATGGGCGAGAGCACGGTGAACTGCTGGGGCTGCAGGGCGCCCTGCTGCCCGACGGGGGCGCTGTAGAGTGTAGTGGTGGAGGCCGGCCGCTGCAGGCGCGGCCGCTTGCTCTGCCGCTTGGCCGCCGCCTTACTCTTGGCCGGCTGGGGGCTGGAGAACAACGCGCGCACCTGCTGCTGATTCTTCAGGTCCTCCAACTGCTGCTCCAGGCCTGCGCATGCACACACACACACACACCAGCTAGTTAGTATTAGCAGACTCGTTAGCATTAACATGTTTTGTCTGCACTCAAAAAAACAACCTTTGTATACAAAGTCAAAACTGACCATTAATGCCTCAGACTTAAATCGACAGTGTGCTCATTGTCACAGAAAGAGTATTGGGGTAAAATGAGCCTCCAAATCGTTTGGGGAATTCTGCTAATCCCCCGACGCCCCCATCATCCACAATGTTGTTTACAAAAACCCTGTTATGGAGAATATTATCATGGCTAAGAAGGTCAGGCACCTGATTCCATAACACGCGCATTAGCGGGAGGACGGCCTGAAAGGGAACTCACTGGTCAGTGTGCAGAGGGCCTGCTCCTGGCTAGGGTCTGTATCCTGCCGCCGGCGCTCCAGAATCTTTTTGACCAAGTCAAGCAGCCCAAACACCTGGGCCAGGTTACTGAGCACGGCCACCTCTACCAGACAGGAATCTGGGATCAGTGTGGCAATCAATCAAATTGTCACTGTCAGACAGCAACCAATAGAGCACTCAATATTATTATGCTATTAGCAAATATGGAGGATTGAATGAGATATTGGTCATATGTGTTAGCCCTGATGATCCTGTCATTATTTTAACGGTTTAGATTACAATTGCTGGTGTATAACTAATTAATCTACTGACAAATACTAATTGTCAGTCGCTTTGGATAAAAAGCGTCAATGTAAATGTGTACATTGTCAATGTAAAACAAGTGATCCTCATCAGGTGAATGCTAATAACAGGTGAAGGCTAATATCAGATGAATGCTAATAACAGGTGAATGCTAATAACAGGTCAATGCTAATATCAGATGAATGCTAAATACAGGTCAATGCTAATATCAGGTGAATGCTAATATCAGGTGAATGCTAATAACAGGTCAATGCTAATATCAGATGAATGCTAAAAACAGGTCAATGCTAATATCAAAGCCTTGTTACACCTTGATACCGTGTATCCCTCACTAGAGGGCTAGACTACAACTAGCATGCCATAGACGGGTGCAGGGGAGCGGTGCTATTGGCCCTCTGTGGCAGGCATCTTAGCCACACTGCCGTGTTGTCGAGGCGACGGTACGCACCAGCATCCTGCACGGCGGTCTGTTCCTTACACAGCCCCACTCCGTTGAGGAGCTCCAGCAGCTCCGTGGTGATGTTGGTCACCACCTCACCCATCAGACCCACATCAGCTATGCCCTTCCAGAAGTTCAGCGTGTCCTCTGTGGTGGTCACACACACAGGCTCAGCCACGGCTATGCATGCGCGTGTGTGTGTGTGTGTGTGTGTGTGTGTGTGTGTGTGTGTGTGTGTGTGTGTGTAAACGTGCGTCACTATACGTCTCTGTGAGTGTGTATGCATGTCTCTGTCTGTCTCTGTGCGTGTGTCTACGCATGAATATTATTGTGAATTACTGTATATTTTGAATGTATACTATAGAGTCTTGAAGTGCTTTGGGGACATTTGTGCCGCTGAGTTCTATCGTTTTACATGTCAATCTAAAGTATTGAATATAAAGATGCAAGCTTGACGCCTCCCTCGTTTAAATCAAGAAATAACCTACCCAGAGTACCTACGGTTTGATGCCGCGAGGAGCTAACATAGGCCAAACTCAGAAATCATTGCAATATAAAACAGGAGCATATTTATATTAATCTGAATCGTCTCTCATTTCGAGGCGGGATTGGAATCGGCACCCGAACAGCTGATTAACTATACCTTAAAACAATACGGAACCCATCTGATCAATAAGATGTGGGTTTAATAAAACCTGTGTTAACTGCAACAAAATATGAATGGCGTTAAAAGGAGATTGCGTAACTTTTACAGCCATTGAATTCCTCTATACCTGCCGGGGACACTCACTTACAATTTAAATTGTTTATAATTCCCCAGACCCATGTGTGTGTATATACACAGGGAAATACATTCAGCCCTGGACATATCCACTGGGAGGATTACAGTAAAGTATCTAGAAGACTGCAGTATTTACTGAAGGTTTTTCAGCACGGTAATCACAGTTTTTATACAACGATATAAGTAACGTTAACGTCATAATCAAAACATTTTTTAGACCTGTCAAAATCATTTATAAGAAATGCACAGGCCTACTATTCAGATTATTGTATTTTAATTTTGTACCTTTTAAGACATTTTAAGGCCCTGCGGAAACCCTGCTCTCACCTGAAATCTCGCCATTGTCCTTCTGTTCCGTAGACTCCAGTCCCGTGGAGTTCCAATCCACCTTCCCGCCAAGACCCTCAAGCCTGTCCTCTCCCGTCTGCCCAGCCTCACCCGGCACTTTACCCAAACACACAGACATTGTCTTACTTCACCTCAAAAGGATCATGGGAAAACTTCCCTCTTCCCACCAGCGATCCAGAGGGGGTGTTCTCACCTTGAGAAGAGGAGGGTATGGCCAGGCCGCTGCCGTCAGGCGGGAAGCGTGTATTGTTGATAAGGAGGTCAAACTTGGTGCTGCGACATGTGTTGGTGCAAAGGGTGGTATGCTGGTAGAAGTCCAGCTGACCTGAGTCCATCATTTTCCTTCAAGGGAGCGAAGAGGACGTTAGCGTGAAACCATACCGCCATATTGTCAGCCACGGAACTGCAACTATTGAACGAGAGGCAACATGAGCACTAGCCTATAGCTGCTTTACAGTTTACGCATATACAGTGTCCCCTAAACTACACACACAGCAACTACATTATGTGTGTACTGTGGTTCAGCTATTGAAGGACATATTAGAAATTATTTGCTACTACTGTCACTTATTAAACAATCCATATTCATGGGATTGTCCTCATCTTGTGTGCAGATTGACCAATGCTAGCTGGCACACTGTGTAGAAATGTGCCTTCTTCATATTTGGGTGAAAGTCTCTTCACCTTAGCATGACTCCACCGATCCTGATGGCTCTCTTCCAGTCTTTCAGCGTGGCTTTCCCCGAGAGGTACACAAACTGCTTGGGGCTAATCAACTCATCTTCATACTAACATGGGACATGCAGATAAACGTTGGTTACTTATTAAACCTACAGCCACAGACGCAGCCTCCTCATCTGTGCTGTGAACATTTGTAGTTTAAAATTGATTCCGACAGTATGAATGCCACTGGGAGCTACGGTCATTAAGTACCACCTTAATCACACAACAGAATCATTTAACTGATTTACTTGTTACTTTTTATGTGCATGTGCAGCAGATTAAGCGTTAAACACAGACCTTGACACATTTTACGTTGATTCCTGGGCATACAAATTTCTTGACCAGCAGCACAGCCTTACTGTCACCACATGTGATGGGATAGCCGATCTCAACCTCCTCGCCATCAACTGCAGTTTGGTGTAAAGACAATATTCAGAAAAATGCTAAGAGAACAGATCATATTTTTTTTGTATTCCGAGTACGGCTTTATACAAAAATAACCTAAGTGTCAAAATGTCTAACCCGGATGTGCTTCAACAGCCATAACAGCTGCCTCGGTTTCCCCAGTCTCATCTCTGCAAATATATATATGTATATTGCTGTCAAACAAATACAATATACTATAGGTACAATATCACATTCATTTGGGATTAATTGCCTGCATGTTGGCCTATTGTTCTACCTGGTAACTACCTACCCTGCTGTTATGGGCTGTAGCTGGAGGATGACCTGCGTCTTATTGGGGTCACTGGCATCACCTTCATCCTCTGCAGCTTTTACCATAACCACCTCTCCCATGGAGATGGTCACCTCATCACTGGTCGCCATCAAATGCTCTCACTAGACCTTTAGAATAATATGTATAACCGTTATTCGTTTGAAAGAACTAATGACTTAAACATTTAGTAAGATTACCAAGCTGTTGTAATTTTTTATTATTTTTCTTACGGATTTAATCGTCTGTAACTTGGGTTGGACTCTACACATTTTAAGCGGGTGTTAACATCGCATGCAAAAGCTCAGCGTGACTTATAATAATCACGTACACAAAAGTCTACCACCACAGTTTATAACTTCGAGCATAGAGGAGACAGAGTATGGTGACCTGAATATGGGTCAATATTATTAGTATTATTGACTTAATAATACTAATATTGCACATAACCTTGCTGTTAACGTACATGTTTAAAGTCAATCTACTGTACTTCAGAACAGTGCCCAAAGTTAACCACGCAACCAGGCACGCAAGTTAACCAGGACAGGTTTTGGTGTCGAAAAGAATCTAGAGTAGCATTCACGGTAGCCATTACGAGCAAAGCAAGGACGCAGTGTATGAAACGAGGCCGACACATTAATAGAACAACGCAGGATAACTGCTTGCGCCGACCGGCAGAGCGGTGTATTTACAGCGTGACGATTACGTGCCACTCGCCTCAGAACCGTGCGTCCTTTCGTAGTCTGCATTTTATTCTCCGCTCCCCCTCAAAATGACGTCTCCCTGTGCGGCAGCACGTACAGCAAACAACGGCGCAGTCGACGGCGTTGCCCCGCCATTATGGGTGCGCCTGGCTCAAACCCCTAAACCCGAGCATCACATTTCCATTTGATAACACATAGACTATTGGTGTTTGTAAAACAAATCTGATTATTGTGATACGATAATAATTTATTATTCTCTTACCGTTTATGAAGCGAAACACATCTCTACATTGTGGAGTTGCAGCGCATGCGCATTTCGCTGATATATACTTACTTCCTGCTCAGTTGTTTCCACATTGAAGCGTGGAGCTGCAGCCCACGCTACTGTAGGTTGGTGCTAAAAGCGTATTTAAATCAAGAGTTCTTCAAATCTCTGACTTTATCTGAATGATACTTCATGAAGCGTATTCGATCACTGTAAATGTATAAAATGGCTGGTAGTTATAAAATATCACAGGTCTATTTGCGTGACAGCGTGTAATCGTAAGCTTACGCAAAATATGAAGCCCACTACAGATGGATGTCCTACTATGCTCATAAATATGGTATCAAAATGGTATCAAGCAATTAAGTTGTTCGATGTTGTGTATGCTTTTTATGGTGATATTCATTTATTTTACATAAACATATGGGGCGCCAGGTACAACGAACACCAGCATCCCCGTTTTCTAAAAATTATGCTTCCGAAATCTCTTGATAGCGATTCCGCAAGAAGAGAGGAATTCCCCTGCTCTTCCTGTGCCAAACATAGCAGAAGCCCTTTTTAACGACTAACACAGCGATACTAGTGTACAGCATCAGCGCATGTCTATTTAGGTCAGGGTTTTGATATTGTGTAACATTATATTAGTAAAACATATAGTATAATGATATAAATTATTGCATCAAACGACAATTCTCGGAATTGGTGACTAACCCATACGATTAAATGTAACACTACAAATATTGACCAAAGTAACATTTTGAAAGAAAAGCATGCTGGGTATAAAAGGCGGGGCAACTCTTTGCTGCTACCTGCTTGTACTAATAGGTTGCTGTAGTAAGCCCAATGTATCACAATAAGTATGACTATATAACGTTTTTAATGAGCTGTCGGGAAATATTTTTTATAGCTGTATATTGATCACAAATTTAGGTCTGCCTTACAGGCTAAAACTGTTAGACCGTAACCATTGTCTACCTATCCATCAGACAGGGGGCGCCAAACCCATTATTGAAAGATCAAGAGCCGTCACGGATTACACATGGTTTATTTAACCAATCAATTAGGTACACCAAGAGCATAATATATTGCACATGGTATGGAACATAAATAACAATTTAATGACACTGTGATTACAGTGAAGTGAAGACATTTCAAGAAGAAAGAACATGTGGAATAAGAATATGTTGCACTTTATTTCTTAACTGGTAGCAGAAGCCATACAGTATATTAAGTCCAACCGATGTTGATCCAGTCCATGTACAGTTTCTTCATCTGTAGACAAGGTTAAATATGCATATTGATAGTATTAATTACCAGGTCAATACATATGGACAGAACTTTGCTTAGTCAGCATAGCATAGTTCTTAGTTATATACATTTTATTCTATAATACATTTTTCACTGACTTTTACCAGTCTGAGTGAATGAGAAACAATAAGATAATTTGTTAATTATAACTTCCGCTGTTCCATTATTTTCTTTGAGTCTGAGTCTAGTGCACTAATCTTAAAATGTACACAATTGAATACATGAACTATAGAACCATTCTAGCACAGATTTTTACACCAAAATATGTTCAACATATCACATTTAATTGATGACAAACAATTATTATTTAGACCAGAATGAAAGACATGTTGCTATTTAATACCGTCTCTAGCCTACAGTAAATATTATAATTTTGCTTTAAATGCAGACATCTGATTGTCATTCTAATGTCACCAGAGCAAGCTCAACAAGCCAATGTCATCTAGTATCAAACCTATACAAACTATACTATACTGACATTTTATATAAAGCTTCACTCATATGTAAAAGTACACAGCGTTGGAATCTGAACATATATAAAGGTAAAATAAAGGTTACTATATGTTGCTGAGTCAAGATGTTTTTCTTATTTACTTTCAAAATGTTGGCTAGTACATCACTATCACCATATTCACCTAGCCCTGGTCAACTTGCACAGAATAGAGAGCTAATATAATTATGAATGTGTTATCTCTGTTAAGTGTTTTATGGGTGAGATGCTGGTGAACATTAGATTTGGTTAGTGAAAGTTTTGAAGCGTGTGTTCCCAATATAAGCCCGGTTGAGTTAGATATACCTATACAACAGCAGATGTTCTTTATAGCAAACTGCCTCTCGAGGACAGATTAAGTATTGTGTGAGTTATTAGTTATTGCTGGTTTTATGTTCAGACTGACATGTTAAATACACTATACATTCTTTCTGCAAGCAGTTACGATATCATTTAAAGTTAATATTACTAGAATGGTTATTTTCTTGAATGGCACTAGTACAGTGAAAGCCACAATGATGTATTCTTGTTTGCTGAGTACAGCATGGCATGATCTCTGAAAAGCATGCACCATTATTAAAAGTAAATTGAAAAGAAAGATGACCCCACACATTGTCAATATACCTACAAAATATATATACTGAAAGCGTCTTATATTTGTTCAGTTCAATGATGAAATGTAAAGATATGATGGTTACCTCCTGGTGACTTGTGGGTGTTTGCAGGGATACAGGGGTTTTGAATGAGAGAGTTTTTAGGCTAAACTACAAGAATGAGCTAATCCTGTAAACACTTTGAATCCCAAAGTATCTTTTGTTGTCACAGTTTTATTGAGATACATGCTGACGGAGTCAGGACAGGTGAGCATCAGCGACAGGTTTGGCGGCTCACAAATCACTCAGCTTTCTTTCACTTGACCTATTTTCTTCCATTTGCGAGGTATCCTAATACAAATACGTATCTGAGTGTATAGCTACCTTAATTACAATGTTATAACTAGGATTATGCCCTATCTAGAAATAATATATTTCTCTTATGGAAAAAAAAACATCACTCAGCTATTCACACAATGATCAAACGTCATTTTGGCATAAGTGCACATATTACAACAGCAAATAATGTGTGTGTTGCTTTAAATAGCATAGTGACACATTGTGTATATGGAGTGCATTCATGTCACTTATAATATCTTTAAATTACATGTATAGATTTGACTATTTTATACATTATGTACAGTCTCTGACGACTGCAGGCAAAGCATTTCACAGATGCTACTTAACAGTTAAGAACCCACAATGGTGTCCTGTGACATGAGAGTGACACATCAGTGATGTGTTGTCCACACCTGCGTCTCTGTGGAGCGTAGTTCAGTAACTCCAGGGCATGGACGATGAATCAAGCCTATTCCCAAGGCCAAGCCACGTTTGTTTGTCTTCTGAACCTAACCAGCCCAATAGCAACTGGCCGATGCTATGCAAACTTTACATTAAGTAGGCTCAAGCGGAGAGCTTTACTCATCAGATGTGTGTGCGGGTGGACCCCCGTCTGGGAAGCAAAACTAAAAAAACAACAGTTCTCACAGGGACTTCTACAGACAGGGCAGGGATATACATCACAAGCTACACAGCGTTAAGGACAGTGACTTGGTTTCCATGTGAAGAGAGTGAGAGAAATTCTGTGTGTGTGTGTGTGGGGGGGGGGGGGGGGTGATGTGCGGTTGGCTTCAGGGGATGTGTTAGCAACGAAAGGGGTCAACAGTGGCAGCCCTTCTCGGCCGTGGCGGCGGCGGTGGCCATCAGTTCCTCCTCTTCGGACGGGTAGAGGACCTTGGCCGTCAGGCCGCTCTTCACCCCGTCCCAGCCGTCACGTGTGACGATCTCCCCCATCTTCATCAGCTCGTAGATGTCCCTGGTCAGCAGCTGGAAGGTGCGGTCCACGTTGCTGTTGCACTTGGCCGACGTCTCCACGTAGCGGATGCCCATCTCGGCCGCTAGCTGCTCGGCCTCGTCGCGGCTCACCTTGCGCTCCGCGGCCAGGTCGCTCTTGTGGCCCACCAGGATGTACACCATGTGGTGAGGCAGGATGTGCTCGCTGACCTCCTTGTGCCACTCCCTCACGTGCTCGAAGGTCTTGCGGTTGGTCAGGTCGAACACCAACAGGCCGCCCACCGAGTTGCGGTAATATGAGGTTGTGATGGAGCTGTTGGATGGAGAGCGTGAGGTTATATTTATATTCACTGACCATACTGTATGTCACGCTATTGGTGCTTTCAACCAAAACATGGTTTCAGTGGCTGCACTAAATCAAACACGATGTAGAATCAGTCCATCAGTCAATGTTAGATCCTGAAACTTAGTGAACGTTTTCAAGCATTACGTGTGTATTACCACTCAAAGCCCTGTCGATAGTTTTAAAGTGAATAGCCCAGGAAACAGCAGAGCATGTATTCTTTCTGTAGCAAAATGCCTCTTGAGAGGAATGGATGTCATATATTGCACCTGTGTGTTACTAGATATTGCTGTACATATTTTCACACACACGTTAAATACAGTATAAACTATTCTTGCCGTAAATTCGTTTTCTTATGATATCTGCTGAACTGCATGAAAAACAGCTGTCCTAATGACATTAAGGTTTAAATTGGCATTAAGCTAGAGAAAAACATTACATTACTGGGTTCACGACTAGACACTCAGACTTGTTGAAACTGGTGATAACTCTGTAGTGAACCAGTCAAAGCACAAACTTCGGGATGTAGGTTTGAGCAGAGCTCAAATGCATCAATTACAACCGGGACATGAATGAAATGGGGATGTCCGTTGATGCTTTATTTAAATAGAGTGAGCTAGATGATAGGCCTTGCAATATGTGGGGGAAAAAGCTTGAATTAAACATGGCCAATTTAATAATATTCGTAAATAAAGCAGACACGCTCCAAGTTGCGGTCTGTTTATTTACACAGGAACATGCATCGGGAATAGACCAGGCCAGCGTTTCGATGTATTGCTGCATTGGTCTGACCTAATTTCGTTGACAACTCACGTTGAATTATAATGCAGAGAGACGAGATAACGGCCTATATCTACAGCGGGAATCGCCTCTGTATAGCTCTCAACAGTGTCTGATTGTAAAGCACGAATATAATCCCGAAGCAGGCAAAAACAATCGAGGCCTCTATTATCTAATACATCGGCTAACATGATCTGCAAGCATGGTCTGCTCTTACGTTCATTTTTTTTGAAAGGTTCACATGCAACATTTTGTAACGTTCATTACCGGAATCGTTCCTGTCCAGCCGTGTCCCAGAGCTGCAGCTTTATTTTTATGCCTGGCTCGATATCAAGCGAACGGGCATAAAAATCCACACCGACTGTTGGATCAGCTACATCACTGTATATTCCATCTGTGAATCGCTTCAGCAAAGATGATTTTCCTACAGTTGAATCCCCGAGTAAAATTATTCTAAACTGGTATTGCCACAAAATATCCATGGCATGACTAGAATAAACTCAAATTGACGGTTTTGAAACAAAGCCCTACGCGCAGCGTGTTTTGCACAAAGCCGCTGGCCGCAGCCGTTTCTGCTAAAGAGAGGAAACCGAACAGGAAACCGAAAGTTGATGTAGGCTAGACATATCGAGTCATGTGATACGAATACGAGAATCTATAAAAATAAATAACGTAAAACGTGCAGCGCTAAATGTTGAAAAGCCTATTCTGAAGGAGAGACGCGATTTGTTGGAATTTTCGGATTATCAAGACATTAAGACATTTATCGACCACCGTCATAACTGGTTGCTGTCCATGGTTCTGAAGCCTACGTTATGGCCACTGTTAAGCAAGGACACGCCCTTTAAACACCAAATATAGCGTAGAGGTTTTATTCATTTTGTGTTATGTTAAAAACACGATTTAAATGTTTTCAATATCAACACGCGGAATTTCTTTGTTTTTCTTTGCTTTGACAAATATCCGCATTCCGGAATTTGAAACATCGCTTCCCAGCCAACAACGTGACCATGTGACACGCCGAGTGGGCGGGACGGATGCTCTGCGCCTACGTATAAAAGCCACCGGAAAGTGTTTTCAGTCTCTTCAACGTCCAGCCGCACAGAAGACGCATTCAGCTTCGGTGAAGTATGTAATACTTTTATGAACGAATTGTCATTTTTTTGTGTTCTGTACGTTATGTGCATTTAGCAACTTGTTATAACTTTGTTTTACAAGAAAGAAAAGTAGCTTACTGCGTTGGAAACTCATGTCAGTGCTGGAGCTAGTTATAGGTAGCATAAGGCTATTCACGTAGCATATACGGTATGTGTCTCGCCATGTGCTTAGCACTTGACCTCTGCGTTAAAACAATGCCAACATTTACCATCGCATATCCCCTCCCCCCCAATTCAGCCCATATAAATGCAACATGTTAGCATTAGCAAGTGATATATAATTGTCAATTCAGGCTCCTATCGAAGCCACTCGTGCTTTTGTGGCAGTCGTGGTCAACAGGACGCCGAAATCATAACTTGCCTAAAACGGTCGCTGTTCAGTTCATGAGTAACTGTTTCTAGCAACAATCAAGGGAAGGATAATTTGTGTATTGCTACAATATCGGAATATTTAACATTAAATGTGTTTATTCCAACAGGTTGCTGTTGCAAGCTATATCCTCAAATTTGCGGGGAACTATGCCAACTGTTGCAGGTAAAAACAAATTATGATCGCATGTACATGTAGTTGGCAGTGATGATCAACTTGCCCTCACTGAGAGACCTGTCTCGATTATGAGAAACACCTAGTACTCAAATGTACTGAGCCACATGCTTAACAAAGCATTGGAACAGTTAAAAGTCAGTGTAACTATAGCCATGATTACTTCACAGGTGACCTGTGTACACAAGGAAGAATTGAAGATGAATGAGACTTTCATTGGGGCAACATGTTTCCTTCCGATTACAATGAGGTGTGTACTGGTCATGTTACCTGCTCTACACCAGCTAGACATGTTATTTTGCTATCAGGCTCCTATCGAAGCCGCTCCTGCTTCATGTAGCAACGGGTGGTCAAAAGGCAGCCAAAATCAACACTTTCCAAAAACGGTCGCTGTTCAGTTAACCCATAACTGTTTCATGCAACAATTAAGGGAAGGACACGTGCAACATCATGCAACTGTATTGGATAATGTAACCCTAAATGCTTTCAACAGGTTGTTGCATTGCTGTCGCAAGATTACATCCTAAAATATGTGGCGAAGTATGCCTACTGTTGCAGGTAAAAATTCTGCCGATTGATTACATGTAGTTGGCAATGAAGATCAACTTGCCCTCACTGAAAGACTTGTCTTGATTATGAGAAACACCTAGTACTCAAATGTACTGAGCCACATGCTTAATAAAGCATTGGCACATTTAAAATGTCAGTGTAATTATAGCTATGATTATTTCACAGGCAACCGGTGTACACAAGGAAGAATTGAAGATGGATGACAATCTCCATAATGGGTAAGCTACTTTCCTTTGAGGGGTTAACTGTTAACCTGCTCCCTACACCAGCTAGATGTATGTGACCTTGCTACGAGGCTCCTATCAATTCTGGCCTTACATTTGCCGCTGGTGGTTATAAACAAATTTCTACACTTGCTCCACAGAAACCTGAATGTTGAAATAAACCTTTACCCAGGTGGTTTGATCTGAAGTTGTAGTGACTGTCACATCACTGAACCTTAAAGCATAAATGAGGTGAGCTTTCAATTATGTTGATCCTGTTTGTGGAACGTGGTAGCATGCTATCCTAAAGACCTAAGCTATCTGTAGCTCCAGGTTCTCCAAGTGCATGCAATACAAATGGGTGGTCTTTGACTGCTGTGGCCACTATGCTACTAGCAGCCACTCAACTATCCTACAATTGCATATTTTCTAATGCATTTATAACTAATGTTAAAACCGGCTTGATGAAATGCCTTTATTACTAGGCAATGGTCTGCAGTGTTTCCAGTTCCGCCTATTGATGTAACAAAAACCATAAAAGGTATGTTTACCTTTTACTATGTTTGTGTTCTGATCAATGATGATTCATAACTGTCGGTGACTGTTGGATGAAGCTTGCGGATATGGGACTGAGATCAGATTAAAGCAAACTTTAATGAAATGTCTATCTAAACTAAACCAAGATTCTTTTTCTTAGGTCAAAAGAATGTGGATAGTCATCTGAAGCTGGCTATGACCCCTTAGTGGTTGTGATGAAATGCAATAACAGCATAAAATAAATTTTACTCAACAAATCGTGGGTGTTTATTAAAGCTTATACACAAGGAAACTATAAATTATTTAAATCTATTGGTACATATGCTTTAACAGACCCAATGTAAAATAACATGAGGTTTACAGTTTCAGAAACTAATGTGAATACACTAATCCCTTCTAGCCATGACATAATGAGCACAACCGTTTAATTCGGTACACTTTAGACTGCAGATGCCGCTTTCCATACAGAACGGCAATCTTTTACAGGCTGAGGGAAAGTTAACATTTCTTCCTGGTAAGAGTTCAGCCAGCCATGTCCTAAACTTCTCTTGCACCGCTATTAAAAAGAATTAAAGGGTTAAACAATTACATATGCCTTTTTGTATTGTAACAATTTGTATGTCTTACCTCAAATGTTAATCTTGTGTGATTGAAGGTAATTTTAATTCTGATATTTCTGAGTCTGGACTACTGCCACCACTTCTGTCGCTGTATGTATCCCTGTCAGAAAACAGTCAATCCTCAATTGTTCATAAAATGCACTAAACTAAAAGCCGTGCAATAGGTGGAAAAATTTGAAGCAGCTGTAATGAGTGATTACGGGAATCGGCAGAAATGCATCCTTAAACTGAAACCATTGTGATTACAAAAGCTGGAAACATTAATTTAAACTGGAACCCCTGCTGCCATTTTTCAATGTCAGAGGTATGGCTTTTCCGCCGTGTGACTTAAGTGTAGTGTTCTGACCAATCTGTATTAAACCATACCTGTTTAACATGAGACACACCTACTCAATAGTTTCCACTTTGTGTTGGAATTGGTCAAATGTGTTGTGCTGCAGGTTAAACCGAAATACTAGTGTTGTAACAAGTTTGCAGACTACCTGCGAACATATGTTCACCAGGTTCCCTACAGAGTAGGCAACATTTGAATAATTTCAAGGTCTGGATAAGTATGGAAAAAAACTTTTCCAGACTATTACACATTTGGAGCAAGCAGGTAGCACAGCCACAATGTATATCACTGATAGCATATGAGCTAATGAAGTAAATTTAATTGAAATTAATACATTTACATGAATAGGTGCCACGTGCACACTTAAAAAGGTTGCTTCCTAAACAGGTGTGATGATTAAGCAGATAAAATAATAGCTGGTGTGATATTACATAATATATTTGATATACTGTATAGAAGGCAGTGTTTTGAATTTTGTCCCAAATTGTTTGCTCCATAATAAATTGATTCAAAACAGGCACAAATGATGGCATAGCTGTTCACCAGAATGAAGCAAATTAACTGTTGATGCTCAAACCTTTCAGGGGGAGGACGCCCTAATTTCTACACATCACCTGCTCACACAAAACCTATGTTCATGTGTGTATGTAATCTGAGCTCTTCTGTACATTGACTTAGCTTTCCATGTTAGCCCGTGTTGCACACAGTGCATTTGCTGCTTAGTTTGACATTACTGGCAGAATGTCATAAATCCATGCTAATAAAGCATGGAGTTTGTAAATGGAAAATGTGTAGAAACCCTGGGTCTTGCTTTGCTGTGATCAGTCTTGCAATGGTGACTTGTCTTCGGCATTATCACCTTGTTAGCAGAGTGTGGATGTTACAGTATAATTCCTGCTACACAGCTGTTTGTTTCAGTTTATGATTGTGTTTCAAGTAAACATAGCAAATTGATTATCTTTAGCACCAAAAGAAATGTATCTGAATATGACAATATGACTATTGCTTCAGTTTTAAAAGGCTTCTGTTCATTCACACATAATTGATCAAATTTAACTTATCTTACAGCATTTTCCCTTGACTAAAGCTTTTGCACATTACTGTAAGTGACACCCAATCAACCGAACAGTTAAACAACCTCCCTTCCTAGTCTGTTCCATATGTTTCTATTGAGTGTTATCCAAGTGTGTGGTTACCGTGGTGACAGGCGGCAGCCTTTTTGTAAGTAGCCCTGAAGTTTGCCTGCAGCAGCTAGCAGCAGACCAAAGTATGGGGGCGATGGCTTAATGGGCCGGGACGTGAACTCTGGGTGAAACTGCACCCCGACAAAATATGGGTGATCTGGAAAGAGCCACATTCAGTGTGACAATAGAAGGGTCAAACAAACTAAACAGCCTACTAACACACCCAGGCTTCATTACATACCGTCCAGCTCTATAATTTCCATCCGCTCTCCCTCGACATCTTGACCAACGAACCGGAAGCCCTTTTCCTCAAAATGACTCTTTAGCTCTGGATTCACCTGGCAATGAAGGAAGCATATCTAACTGGACTGTACAAACACCACACTGCACAGCCATAAAAACAATTCAGTCATGTGCATACACACACACACACACACACACACACACACACACACACACACACACACACATATATACAGACACATACATATATATATA
>JAODLL010052695.1:0-19108 GCA_026546735.1 Forbesichthys agassizii
ACATACATACATACATACATACATACATACATACATACATACATACACACACACACACACACATATATATATATATACATACACACACACACATATATATTTCATGCAGAGTGTAGCTATTTGTGTGTCTGTCTTAATTAACTAATTACATTTAAAGCAAAGCATCTTTTGTTCACACCAGATCAATCCTCTTACAGATTGAGCTTTTTAATTACATTTCTGTTTTGAATACTGAAAGGAGCATGGTATCCCTTGTTTTTTTCCATTCCGTCACTTCAGACACAATTGACCAAATTGGCAGCCCCTCGCCTCGTTTATTTGTCAGAGATTAAGATTCAAATCTACAGTAATTAACATTTTGGTCAAAAATAATCTTGTCACACCTCATCCTGTTCTGGTTGTTTTTCAACAAACACTGTTTTGCTCAGCAAGCCAGGGTAAATTCAGCTGGCAGTCTTATTGTAGTTGCAGTTGTATTGCAGTCTTGTTGTATTTATCATGTCTCTGCCTTTTACTATGCCTTTGACCAGTGGCCGCAGAGAGAGAGAGATATTATTTAATAAAACGTATTGAATATTAAATGTTGTAATTTCAGTATGAGAGCGAGACAAGTAAAGATGGAGTAGGAAACAGAGACCATGCGAGAGATAAAGAAATGTGGCTGACATATTTGACGTCATGCACTATTTATACAATGATACTGTATGTGGAGAGACTCACCCTGGCTCAGAAAGGACCGGGTGCAGGATGACTTGTGGTGCCCGGCTTGAAGGGGCCTCTGGGGTCACATCTGGGAAGGGTTGTCAATTCAAATGTTCAAAACTATTTTGTTCACACCTTTTAGTAAAACTTGCTGCCCTCAATTCATACAGACAATATAAATTTGTCAGGAGGGAATTTTTTTGTAAAACATTTCATAACACTGCGTCCGGACGGTAGGCAGATAAAAGAACAGAATCAAACATAACCAACAAAAGACAGGGCAATGGGGAGTGGACCATTACACTCTTTTTCTCTTTATAATCGTTATTATTTAGAGCTATGGACAGCTCTTCATATCCAGGTCAATTCCCGCACGTAAAACAGCACATTAAACCTTTGCCTTTTGCCTACCTGATGAAGTCAGCACAATGATTTGCATACCTAATAGTATAAAAAGAAAAATGTAACGTTGATAGTGGATATTGAAATGTTTCGTGGTCCCCGCCCTGTGCTAGTCTCGTCCCTTCATGTGTTTACCTTGTGTATGAGGCCTGTTTGCCCGTCACTCCCTGCCCTGTGTTTCCCAGTCTCGTTAATTCCACCTGTGTCTGTGTAATCATGTCAGGTGCACCTGTTCCTCATTGCTGTGAGCCAATGGTCTGTCTTCATGTCTTGTCTACTAGTGTATTTAGCCCCAGTGTTTTCCCCAGTCCTGTGTCGGTCATTGTTGAAATGTTGCGTTGCTCCAGTGTTCCTGCCTTTGTGCCCCTTTTTGTTTAATTTTAACTAAAACCTTGTTTACGTTCTATGCGTGTCTCGTGTTTGGGTCCTTACCTCCCTACGATCGTGAGAGATATGTTATTATAATTTGACGAAGGGTAAACAGTTCTGCAACTTCACATGAGCATCGCACAGTAATTTGCTAAGATTATGTACGTAAACAAAATGCTTGTGAAATAAACTTTACCCTGTGGTTCCTTAGAATCATCCGCTGAGAATATGTCCCAAAAATTACTGTAGCATAACAGCTAATCAGCTACCAATTTCTAAATAAAACCTATGTATTACTTTGTAGGCTACTTGTGCTTCATTCAGCTTCGAGACACTGCAATAGGGCTCTGTAGTTATACTACTTTATAGCTCTGTAATTGGCTCTGTATAGTTATGGTATCAACAATTCAGAAAAGGTCAAGGCTAGTAGTAATTCATGCCTATTTCTCCATTCTCCTGTCATACTACAGACTACACAGAGCCCATTCAACATTAATGTGAATACATTCTTAATAGAAGACAATGATTTGTAAGAAAATTAAAACATTTCCATCCGGTCATATTGAAATGCGAAGACATTTACAACTGGATGTTCGTAGCTCCCTCACACACGGAGAAATCATAGAAATGAGAAGGTAATACTTTTGGTGCAACTAGAATACTAGATACAATACAAAAAATAATTACATAAAGCAGTTGCTACTAAATAATTGTGTTGAATATATTGTAAATTAATTTATTTGTAAACAATGTGACGCCATAGCAACTGGAGCATGCCCCAGAGAAATACGATAATCGCAATCAAATCGACAGATTAAGAATTGATTGATTTATTTCATATAATTGTCAGCCAACACGGGACTGAACTGTTGCCAAGCAACACATACATGTCTTGCAGGTATACATGCTGGTCTTTTTTTCCCCACCCCTTCGTCTTCACCTGGCAACCATTCATAATAAAACTAAAATGTTATTTGTGAAGATATCTAAATACTGTATTATAGGTGTAAAGTTTGTTACAATATAAAATAATAATAATTATACCATTAAAAAAGAATGAATGGTTATTAGATCTGTACAGTCTATGGGCCTCATGTACGTACGTTAGCGAGCGCAACATTAAAGTGAGCACAGCCAGACCGCAGATAGCACACGCTGTGCCATCGCATGTTAGTTGGATGTACCATGCTCTGAACTTGCCGTTAACACTGCAAGTATATGTTACAGCCATGTCTGTAAACTGCAGCGCCCGAAAGCAATAACAGCTGACTCAAAAAAAGAAAACAAGTTTAATGATCATGAAGTAGACTTGTCTATATGTATCGTCAAAAATAACATGGGCGTAATTCTACCCCAAAATAAAAATTTTTGGGTGACTATAAAATGTAAATTACAGAAGTGGAATAAACATTTAATTGAACAACACACAAACAATTAAATGCTTCAGCACTCTTGCTGTTGTTGGCAGGGATGACTTTTCAGAGGTGGAGAATTTTCACAGCAAAACCGACTTGCACTTTGCACCGCAGTTTTCATACATTTAATGGAATAGGTAATCACTCTCTCCTTGCGCATCTCCCATAATTTTGTGCGACACACCCAATCTCTCCTCAACCCACTTGCGATCCGAAATTATGATGCAAATAACTATTTTCTATGTAAGATAAAATATAACTAAATTGCACCCTGAGCAGAGAATGACATCACACTCCAACTGTGTGTGTTTTTTTTTCTAGCGCCGCTGAGTTGATGGCTAGTCCAGCCACTTGTGCATGTTAGTGTGTGTGTGTGTGTGTGTGGGGCACATGACATCTAGAGTCAGTAAGTCATAAAGAACCATTTTAACCAAGTAATACATATAGAAAGCAAAGTTATATCAGTGTTGTTCAATATAAGCATGCTGCTCCGATGAAATTATCCAATTCATGATGACCCCATCGACCCTGAGTTTTGTGATCTGTTGCACCACTAGTTGAACAGTTTAGATAATTCTGTGCAACCTCTTCCCTATTTCTCATAGTATAGTGCTATAGTTTACAATGAGTGAAACAATGCCCTCAAAAAATGTATGGTGAATGTGTGGCCTAGTCAGTTTGAAATGAGGCTAGGCACGAGCTAGGTCGAGTTTGCAGCCCAATGTGAAAAAAACACAATAGGATTAACCAATCAGATAATGGCTACGGTCAGGCCACTGTCAAACTGTGACTTGTCAAGACTATGCCAGAGGAAGCCATGGCTTTGGTTCTTTTGATCAATGAGCCCTTTATGAATAAAGGAATATAATTAAGGACTCTATGGTCGCTTCAAAAGGTAGAGTTATATTTTTGTCTTGTTGTGCCGGTATATCTGAATAAATTATGCTAATGCTACACGTGTTTCTATAAATCTAACAGCGATTTAATTTGTTGATAATATAACTGTTATATTTACAAAAGGGTAGCCTACAATTTTATGTGTGATCTAAGCATATGGCCTATCTTAACCCTGCATTCACACCGCCGACGTGTTCAGCTCGCAAAGAGGCACGTTCCCATTCATTTCCAACGGACGCAAGTGTATCTCGGTGACAGAGGGCGGAGCTACGCTCAGCGACAGTCTCCCAGCGACAGTCTCCCAGCGACAGATCCGAGTTGAGAACTTTTCAACTGTATGCAAATGTTTTTTTTTTTTTAAAGGTAGAAAAACAATTATTCTGTCCGGCTAAACTAGGCTTGCTTAGTTTTTATTTGTTTTGACAGCGTCTCATACTGTAAATATGGCAGAAATACTTTGGTTAAACCACACTTGACAAACCAATGTGGCGTTACAAGGACATTATATAGTACAGCACCCCCTCACCCCTATCATACACAAGTAGAGGAGAAGAATCACAACATCAAAAGACCTGTCCTCCTCTTTGCCAATCTGCTGCGTTTGCAGTGCATTATGGGTAGAGGTAATGACCAATTATGATTCACTCACCTGGAAATATAAACTGCTGCTTGTATTTGAAGTAACTGGAGGCTGTGTGAAAGGGACAAAGGCAGAGCTCAAAGTGAGATTGGAGTGGTGCCACCTCACGTGAGGTGGCTGACTGGCTAGTTTAGTGTTCACAGGTGAAGCACTTCATATGTGGATACTGAAACACACAACACCACAATAATGATGTATTGTGAATCCTGTGTGCTATCGGTCAGATTAGACCTTGAAAGTATATTGAATACGGGATGAATAATGTCACTGCGAAGGACAGTCAGTAGTTTATGAGCACAGTAATAATACAGTGAGTAATGGCAGTGATGACAATGAAATTAATCTTTTTCTGAACTATGTTAAGAAATGTACAGAAAAAGGATAAATTGAAGGATTCAAGGTATACATTTTCAGCATTTAATTTAAGGTAAGAGTAAGTATGTTCTCAGAGTTTAAAAAAAGTAACACAGGAACATATGTAGGTGGCTCACACTCAACAGTTCTCTGCACACATTATTTTAATGTTTCTGCTGTTATGATACCACAGTTGTGCTTTCATAATTTATTAATTTGTTCATTAACTGTTATTGTTGTCTGTACAGTATAACCTACTTACAGTATAACCTACAGTAAAATCTACTTGGCTGACTTCCTCAGTGAAAGACCACAAGCTGTACTAGTATTAAAGTGCAGAAAAATTGTCCAGTTTTCAACACTCATGGGGAAAAAAAGAAACGAACCGAACCATGGCTCAAAAACCAAGGTATGAACCTAACCGTGGGTTGAACCGTTACTACCCTCCTTACAGGATATATACGTCACCCGTCTTACCCGAAAAATCACCACCGTTGTGAGCGACGCCAGCCACCCCGCATACAGTCTTTTCAGCCTCCTGCCCTTTGGGAGAAGATACCGAAGCCTTCGTGCTCGCACCACCAGCCTCACAAATAGTTTTATCCACCAGGCTCTCAGGAAGCTGAACTCTCTCCCCTCTATCCTGGCCCCTCTGCCCACCCACCCGCTTTGGAATAGCACTCTTTTGCACTAGTTTTTAACTGTTATGCAATTTAAGTCTCCTTTATTTTTTAACAAAGGAGTAAAGTACTCACACAACGATGTTGAAGAGTTGAATCAAGGTTTAATGGCGCTTGTCATTGTTCTCCAAATCTTTCTGACATTGCCCTGTCTCTACCTGACGCTCTACCTTCCTCCCCCGCCCCTTTGTCCTTTGACCTGGGTGAACACACTACTTAAAGCGGTAACACTTCCAATACTCCAAACTCCTCTCCCTTTAAGTAAACTTCCACAAATACATACATAACATATATATATATATATATTATATATATATCTCAAAGAAAACAGTGTTTTTAGGTATTCCAATCTTACCTGTCAAATTGAACAGTTTTTGTTGCCGTGCTGACTGTGGTGAGGGATGCAGAGGTGATGGGGGTGTGGCACTGCTGGGGAGGGGCGGGACCGGGGAAGAGGGGGTGGAGGAGGTGGTGGAGGAGGGATTGCTGCTGGAGTCTGGCTGGTAGGGGACTGGGATGTTATCCTGTAAACGCACACATATTGCCCAACAGGCAAAAGTATTAGGGAGGCACAGTGGCCCAGTGGATAGCAAGAAGGTCCCGGGTTCGAACCCTAGTTGACCCGGCTTTTCTGTGTGGAGTTTGCATGTTCTGCCTGTGTCTGTGTGTGTTTCCTCCAGGTGCTCCGGTTTCCCCCAATACCAAAAACATGTTAGGTTCACCCTCCAGTCAGTGCCGTTGACCAGACACTGGCCTCAATCTGGAGTTGGTCCCCGGGTGCTGCAGTGGCTGCCCACTGCTCCCTTGAGGGATGGGTTAATGCAGAGAATGAATATACCCCAGGGCAGGGAACCCTGGTCCTGGAGACCCACAGCCCTGCATGTAATAGATGTCTCCCTGTTCCAGCACACTTGATTCTAATGAATGGGTCGTTATCAGGCTTCTAACACACACTTCTAACTTTGTTCATTAGAATCAGGTGTGTTGGAGCAGGGAGACTTATTGAAGGCATAGTCACTCTCAAGAAAACTTACTAAATGTTAACTCAAATCAAAACAAGAACACCTCTCCTTTCAATGCCATAGGGTGCTCCCTCAGAAGCTCAGGCCAACACATTGGAAACTCATTGTGAAGGTTAGGATATTGTTGTCTGTGGTCTCCACCTCTGTTTGTGTTCCTGTTTACAGAGCCAGGGCTGTGTACTTGATTATTTTTTCAGCACGCATAGAGAACAAACTGAATTTAACAAAAAGTGTATTACAGTAGCTTACAATTGCATACAATACATTTAATGTGCAGGGTCAGCCATAAGCAAGTATTGTTTTTGTGTGACTGTATAATAACAGGTGAGGGCTTTACTATGGATAGGCTTTATGTATTTTAGTTTATAATTATAACTCACAGTTAAAGTCCCTCCCTACCATAATCCTACGTTAACACAACAAAAGAGGGAGGCTGTTGCTGATGGGCATTCCTCGCTTGTGGTTTAAAATATAATATGTATATTAAAATTATGCATTTTTATTGTTATGAAACAAAACAAAAAATCCTATGATTTGATGGTAATATTGTTCAGAACCCTTTTGGCCAATCAAAGGAGGTTCTTTAGGTGCACATGGTCTCAAGAAGACAACAGGATTTGCATCTATTGACATCACGTGATCGTAAGATTCTCATTCCTTGCACCCTGATTAGCCAAGTACTTCGTCACATATAAACAACACTGACAAAGTGAGTGTTGATTGGCTGTGAGAAAACAGCTTCTGGCTATAAGTACACAAATCCTGTACTCAACTTGTGGTTGTGCTAGAAAAGTATCCAAGAAAAAATACTATAAAAAATAATAATTGTAGGAGTTTCTTGTAGACTACTATATTTATCTCTGTGACTTCAAATTTACTGATACACGTGTGTGACTAGGCCTGTCACGATAATTATTATATCGACTTATCGTGGGATATATGGACATGACCTCGATACATTTTCGGACCGCTATAATATTGTATGCACATGCGTGTTATTGACCTAAATCTACAACCACCGAGGTGTGTACCATTTCTGTCGTCGCGATTGTGTGTGTTCCACGCACAAGCACATGCTCGTGCGAGGATGCTCTTTCAGCTACCTTCTGAGTCTGGGCGAACAAGCCAGAAAACAGAAACAAGGAAGTTGCGGGACTATTACTGACAGCTAGTAAAGAGCGAACCACAACACTGACACCATAATCTAGTAGCCTAGTGCTTGCGTTATCAAATGTAGGCCTTTCTATGCCTTTTGTTAAATCAAAATCAAATGAAGAGAAGACGAAGGAGTCATAGGAAACATAAACAGGATAGCAACTCAACGCATATCCATCCATTTGTCGTGATTTGGAGGTATCATGTTGAACTGCAAACAGTAAACAATTTACTTGTTTTTGGGCTGTTGAATAAAAATAAATTAATAAATAACTTATTAGGTTTTTGTGTTTTTTATATTGATATTATTCTGCAAGAAAGCCTGAAAATCCTTTACCTAGATTCTGATTGGTGGAAACACTAGCGATTTCCTTCACCTCTCACTGCCGATTCAAGAGTTGAATCAAAAGCTGGTCCAGCCGCTTGCCCCCCCAACAGACTGTTTGTCCCCCCCTCTGTCCAAGTACAGGTTTTGCATTGGGGCCACTCTTCCCAGCTCGTCTGCCACTCGGGATCCAGGCGGACGCTGGCCTTCCTCCGGCAGCATTTCTGGTGGCCCGCGATGTCTAGGAAGGTGAGCGACTTTGTTGCTGCATGCTCTGTCTGTGCCAGTCAAAAGGCCTCTAACCAACCCCCTGCTGGTTTCATCCAACCCCTACCCATACCCAGACACCCTTGGTTGCAACATCGCCTTGGACTTTGTTTCTGGCCTCCCCCCTTCACACGGTCACACAGCGGTCCTCACTGTCATAGACGCTTCTCTAAATATGCCCACTTCATTCCCCGGCCAGACTCAAGATCGACCATGTGTTCCGGCTACATGGCCTACCCATAGACATAGTATCGGACAGAGGTCCCCAGTTTGTCTCCCGGTTCTGGAAGTGTTTTTGTACATTGCTTGGTGCCACTGTCAGTCTTTCCTCAGAGTACCACCCCCAGACCAACAGAGAGACCGAACGGGCAAACCAGGACATGTTGCTGCGCTGCATTACCGCCCAAAACCCGACCTCCTGGAGTCAACGCCTGTCTTGGGTAGAATACACTCACAACACGCTTCAGGTCTCTTCTACAGGCCTATCACCATTTCAGTGTTGCCATGGCTACCAGCCCCTTCTGTTCCCCTTTCAAGAGAAGGAAATGAATGTTCCTTTTGTGCAGGCATTCATTCGGCGTTGCCGGTGCACCTGGAGGACCGCCCGAGCATCCCTATGCAAGACAAGCACCAAAGCCAGTACTGCAGCCAATCACAGGAGATCGGCAGCCCCCCTGTTACTGCCTAGGGCAGAAGGGCTGGCTGTCCACGAAGGATCTCCCACTCAAGGTGGACTCCCATAAGTTTGCCCCTCATTTCATTGGACCTTACCCTATAACCAAAGTCATCAGCCCTGTAGTGGTTCGCCTCAAGCTCCCCTGGAACATAAGTAGGGTCCATCCTTCATTTCATGTATCACGAGTCAAGCCCATGCCTGCCCTCACTCTTCACTGGCCGGCGCCCCGTCCCCTTCACGCCGATCGATGGTTCCCTGACCTACACGGTCAACAAGCTGCTGGAGGTGCAACAACGGGGGAGGGGCTTCCAATATCTGGTGGACTGGAAGGACTACGGTCCTGAGGAGAGGTGCTGGGTACCTGCAAGGGATATCCTGGACCAGTCTCTCCTCCGTCAGTTCCACCTCCGGCACCCTTCGTAGCTGGTTATGCCTGGAGGCGTTCGTCGAGCATGGGGTACTGTCAGTGCTCCTGTCTAGTGCGCTCTCTCTCTCTCTGGCTCACTCTCTCACTCTCTCGCTCTTCCCCCAGATCCTGGCTGCACCACCGGTTCCCAATCAGCAATCACCAGCAGCCTATGTCTCCCGGCTCCTGTTGGCACCCATTGTCAGATTGTCATAGTACTTTCGCCTGATACACTACCTTGTCTAGTTGAAATATAGTCTTGTGCTGATCTGCTACTGAACCCTACCTGTTTTGACCTAGAATCAACCCACCGTTTTGGATTTGCCCTTGAATGCCCTTGATTGTGAGTTTGGATTGTGGACTTGTATTAAACCTAGTGAACCGTTACTGGCTTGTTTGCGTGTAGGTCCTTTCTTCATAACCTGCCAAAATACCATGAAGATTCTGCTCCTTATCAGAACGTAATTCAAAGCCAGCCTTTACCGCAACAGTTGTCATGCATGCTATAACACAAGTGTGTTGGATGCTTGTTTTGCCTTGTTTTGATGGTGCAATGTTTTGTAGCGACAGTAGTAGGCTACTATAAATTTATATAAAAAGGATCTGTATTTCAGTTAAACTACCTAACTAACTGGATTATTTAGTCAGTCATTCCACCCTTGTCTTTTCTTGTTTGCCCTTAAAATTACAACGTTGCGATCATTTCTGTGACAATATATCGGCCAACAAAAAACCGTTACAGTTACGTGACAGGTCTATGTGTGACTACTTTCTACAATTACAAATGTACGGTCACATATGCTCAATAAATAATTCAAACCAGAGATCCATGCATGCATATTTTCTATTTCTCAGAACAGAAAATGCTAAAACTCACGTTTTTGTTCTCCTAGTCCGGAGATCAGTATTTCTAGTTGTCCCCACTTGGTCAACTGCTTAAAATAAAGTGGCGTGCTGCCCTAAAAAGGCCACCCACTGCAAAAACGCAGCGATATGCTGCCCTTTTTCCACTGTGGACCGTAAGCGGCAAAACCACTGGCTTCACGCTGCCCTAAAAAAATCTGTGGGCTGCCCATTGCAAAAACGACCAGCAGCGTGTCACCCATGTCTTGCAGGTGGACCGCCAGCGGCAAAACGACCAGCTGCATGCCGCCCGTGCCCCACTGGTGGACCGTTAGCGGCAAAATGACTGGCGGCATGCCGCCCTAATAAAGCTGGTGGACCATCAGCTCTATGCTAGCTATAAGGCCAATACTAGATGTGGAAGTGTTGAGAAATGGTATAATCAATTTTGATTAAGGTGACTTGATAAATCAATTGCTTACATTTGTTTACTAATTGTTAAAGATGAGTAACTGGTATTTTGTGCTTACAGTTTTGAGAATGTGTGTTCATGTGACTGAAAAACTCTCTTCATTAGATTCACTAATTTCAAAAATATTATTTATTATCAATACTTTTTCGATTGGTACATATGGTTTCCATAGCATAATACTGGTTCAATCAAGTAAATAACTGTTTAACGCTTAAAACGATAGAAATGTATATTGTAATAGCAGGGCTTGGCTAGCTGGCGCACAGCTAGAGACACTGCTTACATTTGTTTCCATTTGAACGCTAGTCTTTCAAAATTTTTTTTTTTGTCAAATGCCTGAGAATGCATGCTGCAGCCAGACTCTATTGGAATTTTACCTGCCAGTTACCTCCCTTCGTAGTATTGCCTCTGTAGTCTACTTTCGGCCCGCCTAGTTGCTTGTAACAAACCTGACATGCCAGATGGATTATTACGAGTCCATCTGGGAAGCGGTCCATCGATACTGTTTGAAAAGGCAGGTACGTTTAAAAAATATTTGGTAGTTGATTGGATGAACCATCTGGTCGCTGTTGGCACATCTGAACTACGCCGCACACCTAAATACTCATATAGCTGATTGGTATTTGCTACTCGGACTCAATAATAATGATTTCTAGGTTTTCCATACTGACTCTGACAGCAAAGTTTCAACTGAAGATTGCTAGATCAGGACAGTCTCGCCAGGCTACAATAGTTTGCCACTGCCATTTGTATCTAAATCGCCAACTCTCATTGAAAATGAATGGCAGTCGGAACGTTTCTAAAGTGCTCGCCCTGTCCCCCCACTCCTCTCTACCCCCCTAAACTAATCTGAGGTTGTGTTTAAAATTATAAACAGTGAGCTAGGATTGAACATTTGGATCAATGTGATATAACCCTGCATTCACCCATAGGAAAAAAAACTGAAAGGTTTTAGTGAAAGTTATACAGTATTGCAGGTATTGAAATATATTTTCTCAACAATAGCATCCCACTACGTGGATATAAAAGGTTCAGAGGTTTCCATTTACCTTGTTAATTTTGTTGGTTTTGGGGAGTGTCTGGCTGATATGCAGGTCCGTGTACCTGAGTGGGTTGTTGATGTCACATGGCACTGATTCAGTTCGCACCAAACGAGCTGTGGGCAGCAAAACAAACTGAGCGAAGAACAATGGAGAGTTTTGGAAGAAAGGACTCAAGGCAGCTTCAATGCTTGAGCAAAGTTGTTATCAGCAGTAAGTATTGTAGTATGCGCAATGAACAAACTGTTTTAAGCAACATCTATTTGTCACAAAGACATTGTACATGGAGGGTGAAAACATTTTATTTTGCAAACTCATGTTGCTTTCTGTAAGTGTAGGTTAGAGAAAGCGGCCTCAATTACCTTGCATGGTTCCTGGGTGGTCTAATTTGGAAGAAAAAGTGGGGAGGGAGTGAAGAATAAGTTCAGCGTTGTCTGGGAACTGCCTGACAGTCTTATCTGTCAGAACTATAGATGGCTTAATTAGCCTGCAGATCACTTTTTAACACATTCTCTAATAAGAACTCTAACACTTTAATATCTAATTTGTAGCAAAAAATATAAATGTATGATTGTTATTCACTATTAGCATACATTAGGACATGAATACGAATGATTTGTGAGTATGAACGTCCAGTTTAGTGTAGAATTATTTAATAATAGTGTTTGTAAATGGTACCTTTTATTGAGTCTCGACCTCCTCTCTGGATAATCAGTAAATGGCAAGGTGGGGCTTCTTTGGTGCATTTGTTATGGCACTTCAGCCTACATAAAAAGAAAGCAGCCTGAAGGTTGGAATTATATTGAACATTTATATAAGTGAGAACAATTAATAAAATGTACATTCACAGTAAATGACAAAATAATATATAAACAGCTGGCAGCCTTCTCCCAGTATGCGGTGGAAATTTAGTTTTTGCTTAGGAAGGTTCCTAGATGAGCGGAAAGTATCTATAGGTACAGTAAGTGGGCAGCCACAGTAGGAGCTGTTGAATTCTCTAAATGCTAAGGAAAGGTGATTCAGTGTTTCCTTTTATAGCTTCTTTAGCATAGGAAAGGGGATAATGCTGTCCCACAATTTCTTGTAGCAGCAACATTTAAAACGATGCATTATTGGCCTTTCGCAAAAACAAATGAATTAGAGAAAAGCAGATCACCACGTCAATATCTGCCGTCGCATAATTATGAAGCTTAATGCAGTAAGTGCAGTCAGATTGTCTTTGCAATGTTCAAATGTAAAATTTACTTTTCACCCGGATTTATACTGTTGCTGGCTTAACTAGCTGACGAAACTTTATTTCCCCTAAATGCTTAATCTTTTTAAAGATATAGAGGCCAACAAGTGTAATATTTTATTTATTCAGTGACTGCCACCTGACACCGGACCGGTAGCATTTCCATTGATTGTTATCTTTATTCACAATACTAGGCCTATAATATGAACGTATTGATGGTCAAAGAATTTTTATTTTATTTTTTATTGTTGAATAAATTCATTGGTTAATCACCTGCATACCTGGTGTGGGCCATTGTTATTTGGGCTACAGGGGGTCGGGTTCTACAGTGCCCTGTCAGTGACTGTGAACGACCCAACCACAGCCCCACTACCAAGATGGTGTGCAAATGAATGTGAAGGTGGCAGCAGAGCAGGGCCTGACTACAGGCTTTAGGCTTGCAGCAGTCATGTTTTGTGTTGACTATTGCACCCAGAAGAAGTGGCTCACAATACACACCCCATTCAAAAATGTATTATTGGCTTTACTGCAATGCTTGTTTTTGTCTTTCAGATGCCACACATGGCTCACATACTGCATAATAACATTATCTTGGTGCTTAGGTACATTAGTTTTCACGACATAACCATGCAACATAGTTGTATGCTTATGGCTACTGTTGTTGTACAACTCTCGTGCTCAAGCAACAGCTGGGGCCATAGCAAGCACAGAATCAATGGTCATTTTAATGTTAAAGCTACATTTAGTCAGAATATAGCAATATTTATAAATTATAGATAACCAAAAAATGTATCCAATTGTATTTGATGCTGTTCTGCAGCGTGCATGCACAAGTCCAGCTTTCCATATTGTGACTCATTTGGTTGTAGGCCTACCATGCATTTGGAACAAGAATATAATTTCAAGATGCCAGCAAAGCGTTCTGTCAAGTACATGGCCTAAATGAAATAGACTATAAATACTTTTATCAGCTACACTTGTATTTCTCTTTACTATGACGACATCTCTGTAAAATCTAAAACTGTATATTTGTAGTTTGACATTAATAAAATACCACATCCATTAATAGCATAAGATCATCAACAATTTCTTAGTGTCAGAACTATACGTACTTGCAGTTTTTACATTTGAGTCCAAACAACATTCCCTTTCCACACACTACGCATGTCTGGGACATCCAGTACTTGGTGGAAAACCTGTCAGCATACAAGAAAGGTAAGAATTAGGAAACACACTTCCAACATGACATCTCTTCACCTGCCTGATGAATGTGTACATCCCTGTCTACTGCACGTATAGCCATACTGTGGGGAAAACATTGTTTCTGACCTTTTCCCATTCCCTACGCATCAAGTCAAATCTGACAAACGGCTCTTACTAGATAAGACCTCATATTCACAATTAAACCTTTTCAAACAAATGATAGATGGAAAATGCTAGTGTTTTACCTCTAAGCTCCAGCCTATGATTTAATTTAGGTTTGAATTTTGTCTTTCAATACCCTTTACCAATGTATGGTAAATTGGCTTTTTATCAGCAAAATACCAAAACCATCAGTGAGGGAGATCCGAGCTACTCTAACACCTCAACCTGTCAAAGAGATAAGTTAAATGTCATAAATCAATTCCAAACTTGGGGCTCCTTAGGAGGGTTTAGGATATTTACACTGGAGTTTAATTTACTCTGGGCTGGGCTGGGAGCATTAATGCGTTAATCTTTGCGATTAATTTAAAATGTTTAACGCGTGAAAAATTATTAACGTAATTGACGTAACATATCTCCTTTTAAATTGCTACCTGTCTTTGAGCGTGCTGACTGGGCCAATTCATATGAGCAAAGAGACTGGAATACTAGCAAGAAGGACAACAGTGGAGTTTTAGAAGTTCACATTTAAATAGTTTCCTGATGGCGCTTTGGACTATGGCGGTGGTATGTAAAATGTGCAGCGCCAAATTAAAATACAACAAAAGCATTTCAACTTTAGTAGCTAATAGACTACCATGCAAAGCAAAAACTCACAGGTTATTGTTGACGTAATAATTTCTGTCCTTGTGTGTGCACATTAATGTGGTTAAAATTTGTTAATTGTGCTTCGCTTGTTTTACTTTCTAGACTTCTGGTCTGGTTATTTCATGGTTATTACAATCGGTACAGTATAACTTTTCCTCCAGGGGCTTGAAGTGAGATAACATTGGATTGGTTATAAAAAGAAAATGTTTATTAAGCTGCCAGTGACATAAAAACTTAGGCTATCCCACAAACACTGATTGAACTATATACCACCATTCCTTCACGCTCTCTTCTGTTAGCTATTTGGCTTCTCATACACACCATCCACATGTAAATATTGCCACTTCAGACCATCGCCCTACGTGAAGACGTCACAGCTACCCTGGCTGAAATACCTGCAGTGTACTGTATGTAACACCTGGCTTCTTGCATTGTCTATCTCTTCCCAATATCTTTAAAATTAAGCTAGAAATGTTATTTTTGATGTTCCAAATAGTGTAATTAATTAATTTAAAATGTGCCTATAGGCTATATCAATGTTTAAAATATAATATGCTGCTATATTATATAGCAGCAAACAACTACTATTTTCAGGTTGTGGTGCAAGTGGTAGGTCTGTGATGCGCCTAGGTATCCCTTTCTCTCACTTGCTTCCGGTCTCTCTATGTATCTCTATTAAATAACAAAAAGCACAACATTTTTATACATGATTAATCATTAATAATCGCAGCCATATTGAGCGAATAATTTGTTAAATGTTTTTTTATCTATTCCCAGCCTTACTGTTGATGGCAGTGTCTGAGTGTACTCATAAATGGCAGGTGACTAACGTGGTTTGACAGAAAACAAATCTCTTTCAATATTTATTCTGTATGCACTGAGTAAAGCATTTGTACATTGTAATTTAGCCAATACAGTAGCACATGCTTTGTGGCTTACACTATCAAACAAACAATTAACCAACATTAAGGGCATACTTTTCATGGAGTAATTAGTTTCAGTGCAAAGATGCCTCTGGAGCCATTTATAGTCAATTCGAATATTAGATATATGCATTTGTCTGTCTGCTGCGGTTGCGTTCTGAGGCTACATACCCTAATTACAGCAATGGAATGGATCTCTTGTCAGCCAATTATAATCGAGGAAGAGGCGGGACATACGATATCAATAGTGTCAACAATTGCAGAGGTATTTCCATAGTTTAGGCTATCCTTTCTTAAGTTAACTAAAGTTAGAAGTACATAATATAGCCATCACCTACTATTGATGTTCACAAAAAAGTAATGCGGAAGCGCTAGAAGATGTTTTTTGTAACCTAGCAACCATAAGCGCATGAGATAAGCACTCTGGAAGATCTCTGAAAATGAAGTTATGGGTTCTTCCCGTGATAAAAATGTGCTTTGTGGACTCAGGCCCTTACTGTAGATCAGGGTTCCCCTATCTTGGTCCTAGAGGGCCGCTGCCCTGCATGTTTTAGTTGTCACACCTGATCCAAATTAATGAGTCATTATAACAATCTATTCATTTGAATCAGGTGTGTTAAAGCAGGGAGACATCTAAAACATGCATGGCAGCGGACCTCTAGGACCCAGATTGGGGACCACTGCTGTAGATGGTAAGAGTCCGTTCTTGTAGTCAATATGTTTGATTGTGAGAACTATGGGCTGATCAAACAGAACAGTGGGAGGCGTCATTAATTAATGTGTACTGTAGCTTTCTCTAAATGTATACATAAAATGTACTGGTCTGGTGGAAATGACACAAAGGTAGATCTACTTGCAACATACCTGTGCTTTATTGAGTTACCCAGGTCTCTTCTGGGAATCTGAGGCGACCAGCGAGGCACTGACAGAGTGTCTGAAAATAGGATAGACGAATATGGATATTTTATCAGAATGTTCTCAGCATCCACTGAGTCCAAATCTATTCAACTTTGCATTTAAGACATTCCGCCTTCAAAACCAACAGTTGTTTTTGAAGCTGTGACGCATCCCTGCAAATGAGACATGTTTTTTAGCCACAGTATGAATGACTGATAGCCTCTATGTAGAGTTTATGTGGGGTTCAATATAGCAGTAAACAACTACTATTTGAGCTGTGCCACAAGCGGTAGCTCTGTGACCATATGGGCCTGGGTTCAAAATGGCCTGAATCACATTGACTTCCATTGCCTCTCGTCACTACGTCGCTGCTAGTTGCTTGCAGCGTGCCAGGGACTTTAGAGGGAGGGGATATAGCAACAAGCTATGCTGTGAAACTGTGTGACCAGGAATTCACAATCAATAATCACATGGACCTAGGTGACCTGCCGACTGCTAAACAATGTCCCAATTCAGTTTAAAGCAACTCCTAGGAGTTTTGCAGAAGCAATTGTCTTTCCCATGGTAAAGCCTATATTTTAAGCCATAAACTCCAAAGACATATCTGAGTTTAGTGTATTTTAATTGATCTGTAATGAGATATCATATTTTCTACACGCTGTATATCAATTTGGTCACCCTGATGTCAAGCATTTTGAATAATTGTGACATTTCCAACCTAATTCCCAAATGTCATTAACTCTCGTTGAAAAAAAACCAACAATATATTGTAGCTGCTTTAATGGCTTTAACACTACCAAGTACAGTATTTCACACTAGTCTCAGCCTCTTCCATCCATTAGCACTAGCAACTCTGTGCTAAATGTCTATATATATATATGTATACTGTACATATGCCCCAGTAAGCCTAACAGCAGTATATTAAATAATTGTATAAATGTATTAAATTAAAGTGGCTGTATGTAGTATGTTAGAGTTATAAATATAGTATACTTTCTTAAAAATGTCAGACATCCATCAGCTATCAGTGAGTGAAGTGTTCAGTGATAATATCTGCCCTAAACAGCTCCCGCCTCCATAAATTAAGATATAGAATTTACCAGCGACCCGGGATTCTCTGACCAATCAGATCCTCCTGGTCTAGCGAATCTGCCTTGCCTGTCAATCACATGCGCATACACAGCAACTGTTGGGCAGTAATTAAAACTATCGCTTTATTAAGCAGAAAATAATGACAAAATGTATACTCATAGCTGTACGGTAATGTAGGCTACTGTAAACAGTAATTGTTCAGCATTGGCAAGACCTGACTTGAGGGAGAAGGGATACATTTTTTAAAACATTTTAATTAAAAAATACTTTATTGTCCTCTTGAGGAAATTTGTTTTGGGTTCTACAAGCCAGATACAGTAAAACACAACAATATGCAAGATATTACAGAAATAAATAAATAGATACTAAAATGCATAAGAAAAACATAATAAACACACCTGAAGCATCGATCAGCAAAGTTCCATCCTTACAACAACAACTTTTCTTTCAGTTTAAGAATCAGAGTTATAAACTCTTATTTAAAATCGAAATTGATACAGACACGAAGGAATTATTGAACCTATTCAATTTAAATCTTTTAAGTCTGTAACGTCTTCCTGATGGCAATAACTCATATTGAGAGTGTAAAATATGTGAAGGATCATCTAAAATTCTCATGACCCGAGATCACACTGTTAAAAAGTATCTTGAAGATTAATCCCTTTCAGACCAATGATTTTCATTGCATGTTGAATCAGGCGAGATAGTTTTATTTTCAATGACAGAAAGGTTTCCAAACCAAGCAGTCATTCCATACCTAACTATACTCTCAAAAACAGCCTGGTAAAAGAGAAATACTTTTATGAACACCATACAGAAAAATGTAAATTGGATCCATACTACTGCGAGTGAGAGGGAGCAATTCATTATATTTATCCCTACGTAAAAAAAACATTCTCTGAAGGAGTCGAGAGCACAACCAGTCAACATGAGTATTCCATGACAAGGTACGATCAGTAATCACACCTAGGTACTTATAAGACTGAACGTGAGAAATTGGCGGATTATGACCACTGCACTGTGATCACCTACTTCCTTGAAGTCAAAAATAATTTCCATTGTTTTGTTGGCATTTAGAGATAGGTGGTTGGTATCACACCAATCAGGAAACTCCTTCGCTTCTGTATGACACATATTAGTATCATCATCCTTAAAAAGTAAACTTAACATAGCCGAATCATCAGAACATTAAAAATATATATACAGTTGGAAGAAAAAGTATGTAAACCCCTTGGGATTACGTGGAGTTTTGGATGAATTGGTCATAAAATGTGCTCTGAACTTCAT
>JAODLL010052716.1:0-19108 GCA_026546735.1 Forbesichthys agassizii
ATATCTCCACACTGGCCTGGGAACGCCTCTGGATCCCCCAGTCAGAGCTTTCCAATGTGGCTCGGGAAAGGGAGGTTAGGGGTCATGCTGAAGCTGCTGCCCCTGCGACCCGACTCTGGATAAGCGGATGAAGATGGACGGATGGGAAAAAAAAGCACTGAAAAAAGCAACAAATTAAAGATTGCAATGATAAAGCAAATCAGAATTTTAAAAAATAACATTAAAACATTTATTATGGTCAAAGTTATTATCAATGGATTTTTTCTGCTTATGTCAATGCCTACCATAAAGTCTCAGATTTATCTCCATAAAACTGACCCTGCCAGATCATTTGAAACACTGAACAATCTGGGAAGATGTCCTTGGAAACCTACTGGAGAGTGGCAGGTGATTGGATGAACCATCTATCTTCAGTACAAACGTTTGTCACGGGCTGGCCATCTGTTAAACCACACTTGTAGCTGCCAAGAGTTCCTCTTAGGACACCCATTGGATGCCCAATTACTGTATGTGTTTAGTAACGTCTGGCATGTCTTCACATCCTCTGTTCTCTGATCTATTAATTATGGTACATGATCATGTTATCATGGTAACCCAATCGAAAAACTCAACAATCACGCCGAATGGCTGAGGTCAAAGCTGCGCCCTTGACCTGCCCGTGGGCCATAAATAGCCACTTGCCCTCTTAAATTCCTCTTTTCGCCACCGAGCGTCTCAGGATGCACCGCCTTGGGATGCACTGATGGAAACTCCATTCCTCTGCCCTGGGAGCTCCTCTGGAAAGAAGATCTGCTCCAAAGGTCAGCTTCCCTGGCACATGAACCGTGCGAAGGGGGAGAAGATTCAGCTCCGCCCACAGCAGCACCCGGTTCGTTATATGGTGAAGGGATGTTTACCGCACCCCTCCTTGGCGATTGATGCCATCGTTGAAGTGTTGTTTGACCTCACCAGGACAAGTTGGCCTCTGAGGACTGACGAAAAATGCTGTAGTGCTAACAACATTGCGTACAGCTCCAACACATTTATGTGTGACTTAGCCTGGGTCATTGTCAAACGCCTGCTGGCCGACGCCCCATTGTAAACGGCGCCCCATCCTGTGGTGGAAGCGTCTGTGGCAATTGTGGCGCAATGCGAGACGTTCCATAATGGGGCCCCCTTGTGGAGGAACTGGGCTTGGGTCCACACCTTCAATGCCCCCCTGCACCTCGGGGACACCGTCAGCCTGCGGTGTCTGTCCCTGGTAGGGTGGAGGCGTTTGTTGATGTACCACATCTGGAACGCACGGGCGTGCAGCATGCCCATGCCATCCTGCCCAGGGCTTTTGGCACTGTAGCGACGCACCATCGGACCAGGTCTGAAAAGCCTCACACACGACATGATAGACTGTATCCTGTCTGGAGAAAGGCGTGGTGGAGTCCAATTCTACGCCCAGGAAGGTGCAACGCTGGCTTGGAATTAGCACCCCCTGCTGGCACAGAGGTGCTAGGGCAGCCTCCACGCATTTGGTGAAAACACGCGGGGCCAGAGACAGGCCGAGACAAGACAAATACACACACATGCACTCTGAGCTGGTGAGTAAACACAACACACACCAACTCTAAAGAGTATGCAGAGCTCTATGTGTAATATTAATCATCGTGATTTGCGTATAGTTACGGTAGGTAGATTCAAAAGGATTCCTTGCCAAGTGGATGCGAAGCAAGAAAACAGAGGGTGTTGAGAGGGCAAGTGGCTATTTATGCCCCACGGGGCGGGTCAGGGGCACAGCTTTGACCTCTCAGCCATTCGCCGTGATTGTAGAGGTTTTCAATTGGATTGCAATGATCACATGATCATGTACCATAAGTAATAGATCGCAGTTCCTGCGAAAGGGAACACCATCAGGGGTGGTGTTCTCCAAATGCATACAGTAATTTGAAATCTGGCTAGATGGATTGCAATATCGCAAACCTAGCTACCTCTCAAGGTATGGTATCACGAGGCTACAGTACGCTTATTGTACTGATTGAAAATATGTCTGACAGGCTATTAGTTAACTGAATTCCGAGATGGTCTGTCGTAACCGCTGACTGCCGAGCAACAGTCCGGATAGCTAGCTGAGACAGATACTCTATGAGAGCTTAGGGAGTGTGGGATATTGCGGAACACATCACATGCATTATTAACGTCAGTCTCTAGCATGTAAGCGTGTCCATCTATGAGACAGAGTGTGTGTGTGTGTGTGTGTGTGTGTGTGCACACGCACGGCTCTCTGAGGACATGGTTCTGTATAAAAGAATGTGCAATACACTTTTCACACATTCACTGACTATGTGAATTATATGGGTCCCTTTATAAACCTCACAGGTATCCATTGTTCATGTGTCTTGGGAAGGTGTGTTAGGACTCTCCCCAAAGTCTAATTGTTATAGCCACGGTGCAATCTTAGATTTTTACCTAATATTCATGACGCGGTATGCTTATGAAATCAAATCATACTACTGAAAAGGTTTGGAATGCATTATTTAGCTTGAATCACTTAAACAACAAATAAATAAAAACAGGTGTACGAAATAGGTGTATAGCATATACCCATGCTGTAGATTTGAGATAAATGGCCTGACCTCAATTAATCCTTTTTCATGCCAATGGTGGTGTTAAAAAGGAAATAGGTTCCACCACCAACCCACAGTCTCTTAAAAGGAGCTTGATTTTGCTCCTTAATATTAGTCTGTGTTGTGTACCTCCTCCAAAATATTGTGCCATCTCTATCCCCTACCATCTCCTAAATATTTATGTAATATAACTCAAACTTGTATCTGCACTTAAGGTGGGGTTTACTCTAAAGACCATCTGGATAAGTATAGTACACATTTATCTGTAAATGTTTATTTAGAAATGTTTCCAACAAGTGGTGCTACCCTCATTATCTGAACATCATGAGATCCAGCTGCCAAATCTCCAGAGTGTGAATTACCCCCAAACTTTCACCCATGAAAGCATCAAATCCACTCCATTCAAAGTCCATTTTCCTAGCCTGAAGCAGTTTGTGGCCTACAGTCAACAGCATGATGAAACAGAGTCCGAAAGGATGCATGCACACGCACACAGCTGGCCAGACACAATCACTACCTGCCTTTCATTCAACAGAGCATAAAATAGATGACTTGTCACATCTTCTCCAATACAAACACACACACTCCAGGGGTGTAATAGATTTCCCCATCAGCTTTACTGAACATTTTCTACAAATATACATGCACATCCTCGATACATGATTATTAGGCAACAAATAGCGGAAATAGAAAACAGAAAGCCATCGAGGAATTGATGAGGAGAGTGAGAGAGAGAATGACAGGAAAGAGATGTGGAGAGAGGGAAAGATGATTATGAGGTCGTATTGGCAAATGGATGTTGTGAAAATCACTCTGTACAGAATGATAGTGTCATATTTGCCAAATGGGCGAGTGACAAATACACTGAATTATTCAGTGTGAGAGAGAGACATAAAGGAAGGGTAGCGATTTACAAAATGGCCAATGGGACATCTAATACATATTAGTGCCAGACTGTCATAACAGAGGAGAGGATAATTGGCACGTAATGATTGCCTATATGCAACAAATAACTATAAACACACTACAAGTGTGTGTGTGCATATTCTCTGTCACCCATTTATCAATTATAGTTTATGCGGTGTCATCAAATCTGCTGTGTCATCATTAGGAATGGCTTCTTTGTCCTTTCATGGTAGGGTGTGTGTGTGTGTGTGTGTGTGTGTGTGCACACGCATATTTGGTTGTCCATTATGTGCCATACTTCCATATTTTGTACTTGTACGGTCTGCAAAGTGAAGTGAAAATTTACCTTGAACAGAAACAGACCATGGGAAATGCTTACGCGGTAAAACTGACATCAAGACAAATTGCACACACACACACACACACACACACACAATAAATCCTCACCACTATCCACACACAGCATTATGATAGTCAATGCACACATGAATTAGCCGGGCTCTGCCCGTCTATTGCTCTCAGCTCAATATCTTTTTGTTGGAAACCCTGATCACTTTAGCTTTCGCACAGCCACCCTGCTGGCGGACCAATCAGTGTGGTGAGATGACGTTGAAGTCAAGCATGTTTCGAAATGGTGGTAGAGCTAGATGAGGCGATCAGAACAGTTGTAGCGACGCTGACCTTGAGCGCTGTCCAATAGTTTCAAAATTAGCCAGAGGTCTACGTAAAGTAGGAGGAAACGACTGCCAGCACTTCCAAATGGAGCTCGTCTCCTAGTGTGCAACCAGACCTACTATATGTATATATACAAACGTACTGCATACTAGCCTATACTAGCTTCAGTTTTACTTTGGCGCGAGAATCAGTCTCGAGAGCATTGAAATACAGGTAGGTGCGTTTCTGGCCAGTAAACTTAGTGTGTTGCCAATCAGCGTCGTACTGTTAGCTACGGGCATGGTTAAAGTGTGACAGAGGCGATTAGAACAACTCAAGTCGAAAATGCCTAAATGATACAATATAGCATCATCTTTATTAGGACAGCAAAGTCTTTTCTTAATGTAAAATGTTTTCACTCGTCTCCAGACTTCTCTTCTGCAAGAGTGGATAACAACAGACTGCTGGTTCAAAGGTTCGTCCAATCACATCCAAGTATTTTTATGAAAGCGCCTGCCCTTTAGAAACAGTTTAAATGAGCGGCTCCCCAGATGGATGGAACAGACATCTGGTCAGGTTAGCAGTATACTACCGTAGACCTCTAATTTGTCCTGGTGGTCGGCTCAAACCCCGAAAGTTCATCAGTTTGATCCCCAACAAGCTGGCTGTGCGCATCCTTGAGCAAGATGGTGAATTCCACCTGTATGGCTTAATTGTTTTTACGATCTGTCAGAACAGGTATTATAACGTTATGTGTCACATAACAATTACTGCATTGGGTTATGTAACAAGGAATTATTATTCAATATACTGCAAACTATGATAACGTCAAACCTACAGCATTAGCATTGTTACAAACAAATGAATACAAATACAACATCTACCTATAAAATTTCCATATGCTTGGCATATGTCAGTTAAAGATTTTGTTCTATCATAAAATAGATTTGTAGCAGGGGTTCTATAAACCAGTTCCCTGAGAGCCTCCTGTTTCACATTGAAGATCCCAAGATGTATGTGCGCCAACTCTAATTCTGCAGTTTAAAACTTATGAAAATGGCTGGCTCGACAATGTGTTTTATCGGTTAATTTATTTATCGAGCTTTGATGTCTTTTTGCTCAATGCTTTTTGACATCTTTTTGTCATACAAATTTGGTATGAATACGCACTGCCATCTCTCCAAAGAGGATAAACGTGTAGACGCGCGCGGCCACCAAATAAAGCTGTGCTGTCGCTAAGTAGAAGCCAGTTCTATAATTATGTTTCCTCTCTGTCTGTCTGATTACCAAAATAACAAATTCAAGATGGAAGTGGCATTCCAATAACCCTGTGTGTCGGTGTGTTTGCATTTCTGTGTGTCAAACGAGAGATAATCAGATGCCAACTGAGCTGTGAAAGTGATTGCACTAGAGCGCAGTGTTAAGTGCGGCAGCAACGGCGCACACACACAGGAATTCAGGGAGCACTTACCATTTTAAAACCACGACCACTCAAATGCAATTAATTGAAAGTATGATATTAATACAGTTCAAACAATTACTACTCAATTACAGTGAAATGAAAAAAAGTCTTTCTACTACATTTTATTTGTAGTTAACCTTACTTTGACTCACTAAATGTGTTCAATAGTTAAATTAATCTTTTTAAAGTCGTGAACTTTCCATTACAGTATTTAAACACCATGATGCCCCATTTATGGGACATTGGCGCGTCGTGCCGCAGACACGAAAAAAAGAGCATAGATATTCTGCACTTCCATTCAACGGGGAAAAAAATTGGCTAAAAACCTCATCATTTCAATTTGAACCTAAACGAAACACAATTCCAACACCAAGCATCTACACATGCATATGGTAAAAAAACAATAATGTGCACGAGCGTGCATGTTGCACGTACAAGTCTGCTACTTCATGCCACCCGCACAACCCCCATCTCATTTGAAAGCCGAGGCTTCATGGATTCCAACGGTATAACTTTGATCACTCTGACTAAAACTCACTGAAATATCACTTTTCTTTTTTATATAGCATTAGATTATACTACTATACTTCTACAGAGCCAAAACAGCTTTATTAGATAGCATATCTATAGTTACATGTAAGTGCAATTAAATTAGTTTGGTATTTGAGAAATTTCAAATGGCACTGCCCAAATGGCTAAATTGGAAGTTCGGGCCTGACATGCCTCTAATAAAACCTCTCTCAATATGCTCTGCTTCACTCTATTAGAATCAAACTTTGCACAGGTAATATTCAGATGTTGGGTTATTAAGGGCTAGCTCTTAAAAGTTTTAAAGGTTGTGAGTTTGAGTTTTTGCTATGTTACAACAGCAAGACGTTTACATTAAGTGGGGTGATTTTATTTTGATCAACAATCTTTCCTTAGAATTGCTTAACTCCATCTTTAATACTGCCCTAATTGTAAGTATAACATAACATTTCACCTCAGACATCTCTTTATGGCCAAGAGTTATATCCCCTTAATAAAATGTTTGTTATTGACAATGACTCATGGTTTCCTATACTTGTTGGGATTTTATACATTTTTTGCGTCTCTGTATTTTGTTTTCTATAACTATGATTCTAGTGGCAACAACTAAACAGTTTGCATGTCCTGTAGCCCCATTGTTCCGATTGGTCCCGCTTTAGTTTATCCACCATGGGAACGTTTCTTGTCTGACTTAGTAATTCAACAATAAATCAACTAAATTCAGTTTGATGGTTAGATGTTTGTGGGTATGCATGTAACAAAACAGAACATAATTAAATTGATTGTGTGTGTCCATGGTGTCTTGTAGCATCTGGGGGTCAATAACGATGTGTGCAGTACATTCCACTCCGCCATGCGCAAAGCACACCTATATATAGAAGTGTGCCCTCTGCACCTGTAGAGGGGAATGGCTAACACACGTTAAAAAAAAGCCATGTTAAATTATGATAAATATAAACACGGCCCTTACAATTTTATTTACACCGCTGCCCATCTTGACCAGTTCTCCCTTGGAAAAGATATTCTTAATCTCATTGTGTATTTCCTGGTTATATAAAGACGTATGAAAGAAGAAGAAATAAATGACTGGCGGCGGCTGTTTTCAGGCTGTTTGTTGGAGCGTGTATATTTGAAGCACCTGAGCGCACGAGGGGAGCGATAGGTTGGTTGGTATTTGGAGATAAGTCGTTTGAGGTTCAGGACTGCAGTCGTGCACAGCGGCTGCAAGCGCGCACGTGGGTGGCCGACGGCTCCGCTGGATGACCTGGTGGCTAATGTCATTATTTCTGGACGACGGGCTTTGTTTGGCCCCTTTGTAGCAATAAGGTGGCAATGCAGTGTGCACGGTCAACAGTGACTTTGCACTTCAGAAAACACTCACACTGCAACTTTTTGGCAGAATGCTCTACAAGGACAAAAGCATCCGTTATTTCGGAAACAAGATTATCGACAAAATCAGGGGATTGGAATTCACTTGGGGTTACGACAAGTAACTCAAATATAATAAACAGGTGTAAGAAGACACCGATATATTTTGATAAACTAATTTAAGTATTAGTGTGTGAGTAGTTAAGCGACATTATAAAGCTAATAAAGCTGTACTGTGCACATCAGGCCATATTAATTTATAGTCACTTAAAGTTTAGATTCATCTTGATACATCATGTCGATGATGTGCTCTGACAAGGTTAATAGCTCGTCTGCAACACTGACATGATTTATACGTTATCATTTCATACCGTATGCATATTCGCTTAAACCTGGCATCCTCACATTGTACACACACAATAGTATGCTAGAAATAGCATACTATTCACTGTGCATTTATAGTCATTACGCTGAAGGAGCTTTATGCATTTCATCTATTCCATTACTTGTAAGCAAAAACAATACCGCTTAAAAAAAATGCTTTGTGTTAACTGTGCAGTAGAATAAATTGTGGCAATTTAATCTCTCTTAAAGCCATGAATACAGGTTAGCATCTTAACTCATCAAGTAAAGCGATGGGGGACTTTGTTACCGGTGCTAAATCAATGTTGATAATGCAGTAGATAAGACGAAATTATACCACACACACACACACCAGTGTTTCTATTTCAGACTGCAATTTTCCTTGAACTTTTCACCCATTTGTTTGTTCTTTTAGCCATTGGTCTTTGGTTGCGACTCGGTCTCATGGAGCGCGATCTGGTCTTCCTGTCGATGGTGAATCGGTGTCACTACAACGTGCACGCGCGCGTGGCTGAGCTCACCTGTTGGTGTGGGCGGGCCTTTGTGTGTTAACATGTAAAAGGTGTTTACCTCTGCCGAACCCTCGAGGCCCTTCCTCATTATGAAGGGCTTCAGAGGTTCTCCGTTAAGAGGCGATAACAGGTGCAGGTCAATTGAAGAGGGAGATGTGTGCTCGCATCACTGCAGTTTATACACAATGCTCACAGACTGGAAGACTCCCCTTTCCCCCAAAAATGAGCGGTTGAAATTTTATAAACTTCTGTTTTAAATAACTTTCTGTAAAAGGAAGTGTGTATTTCCATTTCCCCTGATCTCTAACGGGCCAACGAAACAAAGGGGCCGTGCATTTCCTAACAATTTTGTGTGTGGTTTGTTCCGTGTGTTGCTGAAAACAGATGCTTGAGCATAACTCTACCCCCTCGTATGCTGGTTGTCGCTGCGTGTGTTATCACTATGTGTCACTGTACAGTACACAAGTACTGTACGTGTGTGCTGTTTTGTATTACTCACCCACAGTACATTGTGCATGTATATTTAAAGCGCAGACCATCTTCACTCCAAGTGGTTGAATTATGTGCTTCTGATGTTGTCTGCATGTATGGTGTACAGCATCTCATTGGCTAGGCATGGGAATCATGCTGTCCATGGTATTTGTGTGTAGAAGCAACCTTTCTTTGGTTGATGTAACGGAATGGAATTTATGCTCTAAAAATAATCAGTTATTTCACACGTTCAAACCGTCATAGTTGAAGGCTGATGTCCCACATCACACTAACAGAAACACCATGTATGGACTGTGATTAATCCTCATTGTCAACTATACAGTTGATAAAGGGCGTAGGCCCAAGACAGATTAAACATTATAACAGTATAACATTTCATTTGAGAAGGCACAGTAGTCATACATGGATACAATCCAATTTTGGTGCCGTCTGTTTTTCATCGCTCAATGACTTTCACGGCTAACGAAAATTGCAGTAATTAGCCTCGGTGTGTGTGTGTGTGTATGAATAACAAGATAAACAGATACGCCATCGTTGGCCTAAACACGGGACAATCCCCTCTGTGGTTTGGCATGTGGCCGATTTTATGCATTTATCTAAAACCAATCATTCAGCAGAGCAGCTAATGTGATGGTGCTACACTATGCCTTCCTCTTCTCACCCACTGCAGTTTCAGGTGGGTTACATCCCAGTTGAACCATATTCATACGGCCTTGAGTGCATCTCACCCCGGAGTGAGGTGGTGAATGTGAATCAATCAATTTGGCTGCATTTCATTTTCTTCCTCCTCCTTCCTTCATCCTGCCCCCCCCCGTATCAGTGCGCTCTGTTTGGGCAAGCGGGTCAACATTTCTCTGTCTCTCACTGGACAGTGTTTATAATGTATTCCATAATGGACAGCAGTGTGTGCTGGCCAGTGTTGGGCAGCAACTAGGTAACTATGTGGTAACTGTAATGTTATTACCGTTTCCAGTAACTAGTAGTGTAACTAATTACTTTTTCCAAAACGAGATGTCTGGTCCTAGCTAACTTACGGCAGGCTAATTGAACCAACCTGTCAATCATCTGGTTTGAGAGGCTGCAATGTTTTCACTTTGGCTGATTGTAGACTCCTAAAGGATTCAAATCTAAAATGAGCTGGCTACACAGGTTGTCATTTTTCGGACAGGGCGAGGCAGGGTAATGATTGTGAAAGCAATTAAGTAATGAGTAATGAAGTAATAAGTAACTTCTTACTATTCCTGAGTAGCTTGCCCAGCACTGCTGCTGGCCTACCGCAGGCCATCAGTATGGGGCCAGCTTGAGCCAAGCACAGACCGCAGCAGAGGTGGTTCCACACTGCACTCAACTGTCATCCCAAATTACTCTCACGCGCAAACCACATCATGTGGCATGAAAGGCATGTACTCAGATTCATGGGCCAGACTGGACCAGGAGGAGTGCATAGCCCATGTGATCTGTGAGCACTCAAGCAAGTGGAACGCCTGAGGAACGACAATGTAGCCACGCTAACTTCTCATTGACATGAGTAGGCACATGAACATTAATATACACAAGGCCAGTGTGCAAGCGCGCACAGACATTTCAAAAGGTTTTTAAAGTCACACTGCCCTTATGGTTGACACCAGCATTGTTGTTGATGTATTGGTTTTGAATTCTGCAAATGTTTGTGCAGTTTGGTTTCAAAAACAAGCCAAGCTAGGGGCAGATGTTTTAAGGCTGTCGCCCGCTGGTGGCGTCGTTCGGCGGCGCGTCAAGCAATGCAACGTTCAAAGGAAAAGACAAATTGACAGAGGAGCCCAGTAGCCTACAGATATTCAATGCATGTTTATGGCTTGGTGCCCAAGGAATAAAGACACGGTCTAAACATTGGCGTCGACGCACGTCAGACGCTACCCCATTAAGTTCTAAAACTCTGGCATCTCTTGATGCACGTCGACTCCTTCAGTGGGCGGTGGCCTTGAGTTTCAAGGGGCCGCCACAACAAAAATCGAGCAATGTACCTTTAACTACACCCATTCACACTCAAGGTCAAAGGAAGGGAGTTTAGCTTTTCTGCCCCGCAGAGAGAAGCCCTGTTCCACCACACACACAGGCCATATTAGAGTCACATCAAATCTATCTATGTTAGCCATTGCTGCCCGTGACAAAGGAATCTAAAAAGAACGATCTCTTCCACCAACCAAGCAAACAAAGACCCCGAGGGGGCCGTTGAAAGACAGAAATATATGCTCCAGACATCGCCACTATAGTACATATTCTGTCTACCTTGTGTGCTTCAGCTAACTCGTATGTAAACGTAGCCCAAGAAAACGTACAGTACTGAACAGCAAAGTCAACAGGGTCGAGGAGGTTGGTATTACACAGTAGTTGCATGTTTCTCTCATGGTATCAATAAGCGTGTCCCTTAAATCATAAAGTACGATAAGTGCACATGGATTTGTCCTGACACATTTACAGATAAGATCCACTGACATGCCATACATGGACGATTTGGCTTCACAAACAGCAAATAGCAAATCACACCAGGGACACAAGATTGGAGATAAGTGCAATGAGCAACCCTTTCATTCATACAGCATTATAACAGATTCTAATATGGCAATTTACATCATCTCGAAAGCCCCCTGCATCAAGCGTCACTGGGATATTTGTAGAAATTGGCTCGAAAACACATCTTGACATGGACACTGACCGGTCTAGCAGTACAGATTCAGTCAAGTGTCTTGTCATTCTAACCAATCGCATTGGTTGAAAGGGACAGTGTGAATTGGAGATGCATGAATTGTGTATATTAGAAAGAAATATTTTATATAAATAGAAATAGAGAAAGTACCGCTTACCGTTTGCCTTCCTAGGTGTTGAGAAAACATTTGGATGAAACGCAAAAGTGAACTACAATTTCGTACTCAGAAATGTTTGGTCCTGTCAGCAGAAAAAGAGAAAGTGGGTGCAATGACTGGTGAGACGTACCAACAGTAGGTTCAGGTTTTTCGTTGTGTCCATTACAAGAGCACTGTAATGAACCAACCCACACCCCCTCTCCAGACTAAAAATTTTTGAACTTGTACGTGTGCTTGTATTGCATCTCGAATGCAATCGTGAGGTTTTTAAGTGTGGCGGATTAAGTCAGCAGGGAAGAAAGCCTTCCACGCGGAATAGAAGAACGTTTTTGAAACAGATTGTCGCCTATGTGGGCAGGTCAGCAGAAATCCTTCCTGGTCTTTTCGCTCATGTCACACAGTTCCTTGATAGAGGGCAGCTGACAGGTAATGGCCCGCTCAGCAGTCAAGAAAACACTCTGAAGCTTGTCCTTGTAGCAGGAGGTGTATACACATCAGATAACTCTTAGGCAGAGCAGGCTTTGCAGCCAGTCTCGCTGGGAGGACTGATAGATGCTGATTTCACTCAGCTGCAACCGCCTCTGTGCTGCGCCCTTCATTAGACACGATTTGTTCCCGTCCTACTTTATTTGTAGGTGTTCAGCAACTCAAGCCCCTACGGACAAGCATGGGAATGGTAATGACACCTTTTGTTAAAACAAACTTCAATTGGTTTAGGAGAATACAACTCAATATTAACAAATAGCTGTAATTTTAGCATAGATGATTAAAGAAAACAAGCATGCCGCTACTCATTTGCAGTGGGAAAAATTTAAATACACTTTGTCAAGTGCATTTATATAGCCCTTAATCACATTACAGTCTCAAAGGACTTTACAAGCCCAAATTTCACATAGAACCAACACCCCTTTAACCTGTCATCCCCCGGGCAACAAAACTCTTCCATTAAAAACCCCATAAGGATTAATAGGAAGAACTCTTGGGAAGGAGGAAGCCATTAAGCCACATTAAGTCCATTACGGTTAGGATGCAATATGTGTCGATAGGACGACAATAATTAGCTATTGTACTAAATGCATCGCATTGTGCATGAGAACTAACACATTGTATATATTAAATACATTTGAGTAAATTATAAGGTCCATCAAATGTAATAATGACTGACCACAGGAGGCTGTGTCCTGGTCCCAGTTAGAGCCATGTCTGTTCAGGTCAGAGGCTGTGTCCTGGTCCCAGTTAGGGCCATGTCTGTTCAGGTCAGAGGCTGTGTCCTGGTCCCAGTTAGGGCCATGTCTGTTCAGGTCAGAGGCCTGAGAACCATTTACTGTATTTCATATTTAGCATCATATTACTTGCAAACAAAAGGGCTCAAGACATCTGAACTGTATGTGAAAAGCTAAATTTATTTGCACATAATTTAACCAAACAAGAAAAATGCCAAAACAGATAAGACACCAGATATTTGTGTGTCAGATGATTCGGAGACACTAACAGAAGACAGTTATTTCTGCTAGTGCACAATGCTAGCACTCAACAAACAGAAACCAGAAGCTCCTTCTTAGCACTTCTCAGTGTCACAAAGTGCATTAGAGGTTCAGATGAAATTAGTTTCTAACTTCAAAAGAATGAACGATAACAGGATGAAAGAGACGGAATGATAAAAGGATTTGGCTCATTGGATCAGCTGACATCAGTCTTTACAGAAATCAGTAGGATTAAAATGCAATAATGCATTCATCTGGCGAGAAAATTGGACTCCATATGGGTCGCTGAGGTTGGCGTCAACAAAATGTTGTACCTCCCTTCAAGGAGCTCCACGATGTTAATGACTAAAAAGACAAGATAACCACAACATCTCATGAGATATCATGAGATGCTGATGTTGCAAATTGCTACATTTTATTGTTGTATTGTGCAATTCATTTTTACAGTCTGCTGTCTATTTAAAAGCCTGTTTATTCAGCCCTCAAAGTTGCTGCCAAGTAACTTCATTTAAAATGATATACTTAATGACCAAGTAATTGATTTACTGAGATTGTTTAGTTAACAGAGTATTTATAAAATCGAATTTGACCAAATGGTGATAATTTGTCAAAATGCTCATCTCGATTGGCAGCACCAGTTTCCATGATTTAAATTATCCACATCTGCTCAGAGCAAGGCGATCCAGAGGGCACTTACATTTTAACGCTGCAATTTTACTCTGATTGAAATTACTTTGGCTGTTAGTACTGCCCAACAAAGACCAGTCCAGTTGTGATTAAAACTTCAGTGAAAATAGTCAAAAGATAATGCTAAAACTAAATTATTTTGCCAAACCAAATCATATATCATTATCACACTTAAAGTAATTTACGTTAACACATGTGCTCTTTGTAAAGCCATTACAATCAGGGCAATCGAGAAAAACACAACCTTCTTGTGTTCAAATTATAATAGCTGTACCACAAGAATTTTGTTTTTAAATAGTGGATTATTAAATCAGTGTACATGCCTAGTTTGTCCTACCTTGACCTTTCCTAAATTGCCATATCCTACATGCTTGTATTTATCATTTCAATGATGCAATTGTAAATACAGTATATTTAGATTGTTTGAGGAATATGCAGTAAGAGGACATACTGTACATACAGGGATGTGTTTCTAACTATTGGTTCAAAATACTAAAACCATTGCAGAAACCCACTATGCCTCAATATAAACAGTTGAGACGCCTGTGAGCAAGACACTTAATACTCCAACAATCCCCTCAGAGCAGAAGGCCAATTTGGCAACTCCTCGCAGCGACTGTGTGTAGCTTTATTACACATCTAAAAGCTGGGGGATGCTGAAAAGGCTGTGTGCTCTCCAGGCACTCTGTGAATAAACATTTTAAAACTGACATATGCTCCTGACCTGCTCATCCGACGGGTCCAACTTCCGCTGTGCAGCCAGTTTAACCCGAAACACTGATTAACTCGCTGCTGATTAGACGGTGGCAACACTTCAAATCTGGCAACCCAATTAATACTTGGCTCACTGGCCAAGCACCGGTGTTTGTGTGCCTATTTGTGCGTCTGTGTGTGTGAAGATCTCTGGAGAGTCGGTGGAAACACTCAAAGACAAAATAATATGGGAGCGTGGGGTGAGGGGGATGGAAGGGGATGGGGGGGTTAAAGACGAATTAGGGAGGAGGAGAGAAAACAGCTCAAACTTACCATGCAAACAGTCGACGGGTCTTTCAGACTTTGAATTAATTGCTGAAATGATGCCAGGCCTCACACACACACAAGGCTTTGAAAATCTGTTTGATGAAGCAAATGTTAAAAAAAAAAAATAGACTGGTTTGTGTGCTTGCATGCCTTGGTACATGCATCCAACTGTGATTGGTCGATAATTAGGCCAAGGAAATGCTCACCTCTAGTACAGACAGACACACGCACGCACACACACAGCCTTAAAATAGGTCAGTCGTCAGAAAGGTCAATGGCGAAACTCTCACAATGCCAAGGTATCACGCTGCGCACACTTGTCCAGTGTAGGAGGTGAGGGGGGCATATAGAGAGAGAGCAATAGGAGGATTCAAAGGAGAGGGTTGAATTGAATGGGGCATCAGTCAGCTATGGCGCACCATACATTCCCTGCTTTTCCAGGTTGCCCACAAACAGATTCATATCACCATGGTCGGCTGCCCTTCTGAAATACAAATTGTCCTTGTGATCCACCACAACCCTCACCACTTATTGCCCCTTAGATGGTCCCTAGTGTTGCAGCCTACTGCTAGTAGCTAATTAATGGAAATACACTGCTTAAGAAGAACCCCTACTTGGCTCAAAAGGGATGTACTCAAGCAGTGTTCACAAGATGATTCCAGCCAAAAACAGACCTCTAGTGTTGCATACATCCTCATTTCCATTAACGCCCACGTAGCCCGAGCCACAATATTATGCTGTGTTGCAAAAACCTTTGGGGGGAATTTAAAATTAGGTTGGTTTGGTAAACATGGAAACTGAGATGAGTGCAAGAGAAGGTTAGTGTGTGTACTGCATGTTCACGTTTTGCAAGTTCACTTTATAAACTTAAATTATAAAGGCAATATTAGCTACATGAAAGGGCAGCACAGTGACTGTTTATCTACTAATTGCTAACCTTCACAGCTTGCAAACTGCTTTTTTAAATCTGTTATAAATATTCGATAACATTAAATTAAATGTGTCTGGCATGCTACTGTAGCTCATGTTCACATTAATGGAGGGCACTAGCATGAAACATATTTAGGTATATCTATCCATATCATAGCCTACTCCCCTTCCAATCTAAACAGTTTCTATCTAAAAGGCACAACTGAGGTAATATTTAATGAATGCATTCACGATTGTCAGGGGGAGAATCCGGTGCAAAACATAAATAATATAAAACTTGGCCCATGACAGATTCCCTTGGTGTATGTGTGTGTGTGTGTGTGTGTAACTATTCCGTGAGCATGTGTTTAGAGCATTAATTATGTAACAAACCTGAGGTAGCTGCATAATCACAAACTCGGATGACTCACAATAAATTAAATTGAGACGCGCACAAAAGAAATCTATGTAAAATAAGTAAAATAATTCAAATAAGGCAGTAGTTTAGTAGTAGCAATGACAATTAAGGTTGTTTATTATTTGACCAGAGTAAAAATTCAAAGGTTTTATCTATAACATATTATCCATGATGGAATCTAAAATTCATAATAACCACCCCTCCAGACAGGTAATTTGTTTCCCAAACCAAATAGTCTCTGAGCAATTCTCTGGTTTGTAAGCCCTGTAGCTGTACTTTACCTTCCAGCAAGCAAACGGAGGGAAGGATGGATGAAAAAGACAAAGCCGTACTTTGTGTGTTGTTTTGTTTGTAAACGAGCTAAATCCTATACAAATGTAGATCGTCTGCCACATGTAGAAATTGTTTCATGACTAAGGCCTGGGCAAAGTCAGGCCCGGGGACCGGGTGCGGCCCATTGAAACAATTATTTGACAAACTGCAGAACTTCTAAGGCTGTGCCTTAAAACACTGCATCAAGAGAGAATATAACTGACCTATTATGAAAATGTATTCAGAAATGTTATAAGGAAGTAAACAATGTTAGCTATTGTGTGTGTATTATTGTATTTAAAACATTTTAACGTGTTGGTTAAAAGGAGTCATGTAGCCCGTGATGTTCTCAATGTGGCCCCCCCAGTGAAAATAACTGGCTATACCTGCTCTTGGACCAAACAGAATTATTATGAAATATCAATATTTGGAAGGACAGAGAAATCCGATTTTTTTTTTTAGCATTTGGTCTTTGAGGTAGGAGTTCGGTGTTAGCTGACTATACCTTTTTAAAAAATCAATAAATAAATTTTTTTTTAAAGTGATGTGATTTGAATAACAGACCTGAAATTACATTTCAGATGATTGTGACTACCCACACATTTGTAACCCAGGAAGATCAGATTGGTTGGTCACTAAGGTAAGAATGCGTATACTGTAAAGTATAATGTCTGAGAGACCTTTAAGACCTTGTTTCACAATGTGACCGTGGAACATGCAGTAATGCACAAACGTGGGAGAAATAAAAACAACATTTTAATTAACCAGCCAGTATAAAAGATGCATTCAGCAAGAGTGAAAGACAAGCATTCCAGTTCAACAGCTACATGTAAAATTAAAGGAATACTGGCAAGGGTTTAAGTAGTCTGTTTTAGTTCATCAGTTTATGCCATGGCATTCATCTTAAAGTCACCATGACACATTAGGTGATAAGCATTAGCAATAACCTTGATCTTGTTAAGTCTAACAATCCCTAATTACTTTTCAGGGTAATTTTTTAAAATAAAAAACGTTATGTGTATTGATTGATAACCTGTCATACATACACAACAGTTTAAATGTGCATAACGCTAAGAGACAACTACACACATGCCCCCTGCTGGTACAGTACACACAATACACATCTAATACCCTCCTACTGGGAACTTGTATTCTTGTACATGGTTAGGCCAAAAGACCAATTACCGGATACACCAGTACTGTATGTGGGTGGTGTGTCTCAACGTTATGACTGTGGCTTCATGGGAGCGCACTAATCATGCACAAACTCAGCACAGGGAAACAGGGAGATGGGGAGAGAACAAGAGGAAAACAACGCTGGTGTTATGCGGACAGTGAAACCAACTCCACAGCACTGTGTGTTATTGTATGTGAGTTGCAACCTTTTTTGGAAGCAAGCTAATTGGAACTGGTTCAGGTCAATATATTTACAAGCACACTTTCGTTTTAGATCATGTATGATATTAAGACCACAACTGAATGCTATGAGGGGTAGTCAACAAGGATACAACTAATGCTGTGGAAGTGACTTTGTAAATGTATTTTCCAGAGGGAGTTTCCTTTAACCACTGTCACGACCTGCTCACAGGGCTGGCAAAAAGAAGGTGAAGTCCACACTTGAACTAAAAGATCAGTTAGTCAGTAATGTGTGCAATGTTATGGACTGGTGAACCTGTACAGGTATATGACACGCAAACCAAATTCTAACTCAAACAAACCAAACCGCTACTAGCCAGGATTGGATTAGTAATCTCAGGGGCCCCTGGGCACTAACGTGTGAGCCCCCCCCCCCATCTCATCTCATCCGTAACACCTACACGATAACACCCAGCAAACTGCAGGCACCTGACAGAACATTCGCCCCACCAGACAGACTATGCACGTGCATGCACACAACATACTTATTTGAACTTCAAGTCAAACTGGTATGTCAAATCACCTAGCGGCAGTCCAGCTGAGCAGGCAGCAAGTATGCCTGTCCTGTTCTATTGATCGAACAGGACAGTCCATCTTACTTACAAATCACAAGACAATGATACAATGAACTAAAGCATCCCTAAGCAGTGTATTGCTCAAGACTATGGCAATATATTGTCTTAAACATGACTTAAACAACAATTCCATCACACAATACAGCTGAGAGCAGGTTGCAAAAGGTCAGAAAGTGAGCTAGTAAACTTTAAGAAACTGCAAAAGCCAACAAACTGCACTTGACCAACTAAAGCTCACACAGGCTTATATCAGCATCACACCATAATTATGCAATACACGTGTTATGCAAACAGCAAATATACTCTGCAAAATCGAATTATCTGGTCACACAATCAAAACAGATTATGAGCCTACTCAAGTTACAGATAGCATAATAGCACTTACATTTAGTTCTTCTTTCTAGATGTTCCCTTCGCAAAGTTGCAGATCAAGTCCTCTTTGTCCAGTCAATGAACCTGCGGTGGCGTTACCTTGTTCGGTTTGCTTTTTCGGTGTCGCTTTTAGTCTTCGCTCTAGTTAACTACCGTTAGTTGAGGCTGAGCTTATAGCTGGTAACAGAGCTTT